>LIEC01012159.1:190890-405366 GCA_001925005.1 Drosera capensis | reverse complement strand
AAAAAAAAAACAAAAAAGCAAAAAAACAAAACAAAACAAAAAAACAAAGCAAACCATCAATTAAAATAAAAAGATCATTATTGTCTATGTTTTTCTACTTTTGGTACTCGTTTTATCGAACACTGAAGACAGGAGCATCGTACATCTCTCGCCCTCTTTCGAAATCATACAAATCTCTCATTAAATCATGCTGGCTGACTTCTCATCAATTGTCACAAGAAGAATTTTCACAAACATACTTGTGAACCGAATCATTCTTCGCTTCACAACATGCATCACCTTCAATAGCCTTCTGTAATATGTGGCTATCTTTCTCTTAACGCCAACTCACATCACGAAGTCGATACTCAGCACTAAAAGGAGAAACAAAGCCAAACCTAAGTTTGACTATTTATTCTTCGTTTCAAGAAAAAGAAAAAACAAGTTTCAGCACGGACGTAACTGAATAGACTTCCACATGTAAGAGCATGGAATCAAGAAGGTGCAACAACACAAAATTTTGAAATGTTACTAAAAAATAAAAAATAAAAAATGAAAGAGGGCTTCATCTTTCAAGATCTACATTCTAAGTACTGCAGACGGCATCATAACTCATAGTGGTCAAAATCGAGATTCAAATCGGGAATCAAGAAGCCAGCTTAGAGAATCGAGAACAAAATTGAGTCAAGAATAGTGAGATTTGCTCATCATGACACAAAACTAGTTAACTTACAAAACAAATGTAAAAGTAGCATGTTCTAAGTTCTAATAAAAAAGAATATGACCGACATGAACAAATAAACCCAATAAATATAATCAATATAATTGACCTACATACAATCCACATAAATTGATCATAGTGATGTTCATGAACCTGTATGAAAACATCAAGTGTTTCAAATTTCAATTACAATGTTTCCAACCACATCGAACGACCACACTTAAAAGAGAGCAATCATACAGGTTAAATTGTGGTTAAAACTTACCATTCTTTTTTCCTATCTTAATCTAAAAAAGAAAGTTCCTCGTAAATTCAAGAAAAAACAATGCACATTGTTCAATATTGGGTCAAAAAAAAAAAAGGAAAAAAGGAGAACACATATCAGTTAAATAGTCAATGAGAGAGGACATAGATCATTCAAAAACGAACAAAATGATATCATCTTCTAAGAGAAAAAATGCATAAAATATTAAAAATT
Source organism: Drosera capensis (assembly GCA_001925005.1). Lineage (NCBI taxonomy): Eukaryota > Viridiplantae > Streptophyta > Magnoliopsida > Caryophyllales > Droseraceae > Drosera > Drosera capensis. The sequence goes on along the minus strand of LIEC01012159.1, from coordinate 404,188 downwards.
ATGTCTCCATCCGGATATATTGCAGCATGAAGAGCATGAACGAGGATTGATGTGAACATTGACTTTTGGTCAGAATGATCAATTTAGCCTCACAAATGTGTGAGAGGGAGAAGAAGAAAGGAGGAGATAAGGTAGTGGTGTTGGGCTCTACAAAATAAAATAAAAGGTTAGGGTGTTTTGATACTTTGACTCAAAACCTTTGGCACAAAAGGAAGTGCTGTAATAATAGTGGGACCAACCAATAAGAAAAATTGGTGCAAATTTCAAATTTTTTTGGACAGAGGGCATATGAAAGATTATAAAAGGCTATAAGTCTCCTTTTGGCGTGAAAGACTGTGACTCGTATAGAAAACACTTAGTATTATACTAGTTTTATAAGGTAAAAAAAATGATGGCTTTAATGATATGATGCCATTTAATTTTGTACCTAGCTGCCTTGCTATCTACCCCTATTTGAACATATTATTAATCCATATAATAATTTAGATAAATATGTCCGTATCAAATGTAGAGCATCTTATGGAGACGATAGAATGTAAGAGCTAATATAGGATGGTATTTTAAAAATTTCAGTATGTATAAGATTTATTACTGAGATTTTTTTCTATTCAATTAAAATTTTGATTTAATCCTCTTATACTAAAATTGGATGGTTGATTTGCTAAACAAAATAATAATGAATTGTACGATCGATCTACTTAAATCTGATTAATGTTTGTTTTCTTTGATCGATATCAACCCCTAAACTAAAAAATGGATGATCAAAATTAAAATTCGTTGATATTGAATCGATTAAAATAAAATCCAAAGATGATTCACTTAGTAAATATAAAATGTTAAATCTAAAATATCCGACAAACCTACACCCCTACACACTTTTGTTTAGTATATAGTATGGATGTTCCCTAGAGTGTATCGCAATACGATAAGGATAATAAAACTTACAAAAACAAAACATTTGGTGCAAAATAAGCCTTACAAAACTTACGACTCATGATTCACAATTCTCCTACTGATTCAATAACTCCCTCTCCAATTCATATAGGCTAACAATTCTTTCGAGAATCCGAATTAATATGGCTGGGAACCGAATTGAATCACATAATTCAAATAAAAAATCATACAATTTTGGCAACTATGGACGTCAGACTTTTTTTCGCAACTACTTGGTTTTAAAGTCCAGAAACAGGTTATCCTTGTCTATGCACAAAATTCGCATATGCACATGAGATGTGATTACAAGCTTGATTTTTAGATTCAACTTCTTCTCTTTGGACCTTTAGCTTTATGGAATTTTCGGTTAGACTTGTAATTTTATGTCACTAAATTTTAGACATAAGTTTAAATGTAAATGGAACTAAAATTAATGAAAGGAGTTGAATAGAAAGAAAAGAAACAGTACAACCATTTCCTATGTTTCTATTGTTAAACAAATAGGTAGAAAATATGCTTTACATTCTCGATTGGCTAGAGAGGGAAGGAATGATTCTGCTTTAGTTTCTAATTTACAAATTTGGCCTTTCTGTTTGTGCTACGCAACAAACTAGCTGAATAAGGAAAGATTAACGGTACTGTCCTGTAACAACCTTCTCAACTTTCAGGAATTCGGCCCTATATCAACCAAACAGGAATGAAGACAAAGTATTCATTCAAACAAAAGTTAGGAGAGTGGTGCAACTCCAGTTAGTTCCAAACAATTCCAAGCTAGCAATTCAGAAGCCAGAATTCCAAGCTCACATGAAACTCTCAAGATCAAATGTAGAAATTCGATTATCAAAGAACTCTCACTGTACTATCCTACGATGTCTAGCATGATGAACATATTAACATAATACAGGTTCTCACTATTGCAGTACCTAAGGAGAAGCAACACTCATGGATCATACATCCAAAGACCAGGAATTTCTCTTCCTACAGAAATTGTACACACGTTGAATGATGAACAAAATGTCATGCTGAACAAACCTAAAAGACTAAATCAAAATTGGGAGCAAGTGGAGTTCGAGAAAAGAAAAAACTTTTGAACTATAATATCCTGTTCCTTATTTTTCTTACTTTTGCAAGACGCGACCTCTGCATTCCCAAAACTTTACATAAACAATCTAAACATGAAGTTGATTTATGTAGGAAGAAGTTCGATATAAAGGTTTAAGGTTCAGAGGGGAAGGGGGTTGAAATTGGTATTACACAAGCAAATGGTATTAATAATTCATAACAGGAGACATAACGCATCAGAAACATTTTTCGTACTCAAAACTAAAACCTTCAACATGCATAGCTACTTTGTTCGATTACAGCTGGCATATGCCAAAGATGCCCGTGAAACTACTCCATGGGCAGAAGACTTTTAAGGAAACACCTACTACTAACATCTTGAAGACATGGTATTACCGTTGATATCATGTCATTTGTGTTCATGCTCATTCTTACACAAGAAACAGGGCTTACGACCAAGAATCTCGTAACTTCAAGAACAGAGAAATTTCCTTTATAATTCAACTCTCACTCAAGATCATACTCAATGAAAGTCACTAACCGCACATAAACTACATTGCATAAAAGTATACGCCCTATTAGCTCAAATAATTAATCACACTAGAAAGGCAATAACTAATTTCTCAATCTTTTGAACGGGATTCTTACTGCAAACTTCCTTAAACATCATGATAGATAAGTCAAATGGAAAATATTAATGATGCACATAACACGGACAAACAAAAGCAAACAACCTTCTGATTCGCATAGGAAACCCCAACCGAGACAAAGTTTGCAGGACAAATGATCAGACTTCAGTTAAAGTAGTGATCCTTCCCAAAACCACAACTGCAATTGCTTTTTGACGTCCATTTTTTCTCATTACATCGAAAAAGAAATTTTGGTGAGTATGCTGTGTAATGTAGAAATCCCTGCTAGGGGAAGCGATTTTCAACTAACCAAAATCGCTCCTATGAGAAGCGAGTCCACGTCAGCCTAAATCGCTACTACCGAAAACAATATTTACTTTATTACTATGTCACCCGTAGTTACAATTTCTACTAACGTGGCGAAAGAAGGAACAATTCCTTCTTCTTTTCCCCCTAAACCAGCAGCCGTCGACGCCTTTGTTCTCCTCCCCTCTCAAGTCATGGAAAACAAGCTATACTATTTGAGGGAACTATTCCGATCACACAAACGTTTTGGAATGAATCTTGTTTTTCATGTATTGAAAAATATTTGAATCGGGTTTTCTTTTTTAGAATTTTTTGTTTGTTAAATTAAGTTGAATGTTTTATTGTTCCCCTAATATTGTATTTTTTGATGAAGTTTAACCTTTTATTCTATGTCATTATCTATGTTCTTTTATATAATCTTTTGAAAGATACTTCTCCATTCAATTTTATTAATTTACCTTACCCAAAATATAACCCAAACACACACACACGAACATTGTTATTTACCTATGCGGGAAACACAATAGAGAAAGGGGATCTTGTAGAAAAGGAATTTGCCTCCTCAATGGCAATTTTGTAGAAAACGAAATCCCCTCCTCGACTTGATTATTTATAACGACGCATTGTTGATGCTTCAAAAACAACAAAGGTCGCAACTGCAAAACCTTCAGAGTTTGGAGAAAACTTAATGTCTATGGAGAAACTTCACTGACAAAAAGAAACTCAACTGAAAAAAAGAAACTCGACTGAATAGCGAAAACATAAAGGAAAGGAAATGAGCGCATCAACATAATCTCGCCAAGTACAGGGTGTGAAAAAGACATCTCGGGAAAAAACTTAAATGTCTTTGGGGAAACTTCACTAACAAAAAGAAACTCAACTCAATAGCGAAAACATAAAGGAAAGGAAAGGAGTGTATCAACATAATGTCGCCAAGTATAGGGTGTGGGAAAGAGATCCATATTTTTACATAGATAGGTTGTTTCCTAATGTCATCAGGTGTCAAACCGCTCACTTTATGATTAGGAAGGGAGTGATTTACCATTGAGTTAACTCTACTTGACGAATAGGGAAAACATAATGTCTTTAAAGAAATTCCAATTAGAAGTTTTTGACAATGTGGTTCCCCCAAAGACAAAAGGGTTGCAACAGCTAACCTTGACAACTTCTAAAGAGCATTCTATTTCCATACTTACAAAATGTCAATATTCTTATGAAGATTAACTGGCCAGCTATTATTAACCAACACTCCCTCCAAAGTTTTGCACTCAAAACTTCTACATATTAGATGGCATTCGATTATTGCCATATATACTGTTTTTGCCATTCCTTTTGCGCTTTTTGCCTTGTTTCTATTTTGCTTCATGATCATTTTTCCTGGTGGTTAGGAAAGAGTGTTTGAATTGATTTTTATTTTTTTTGTAATTAATTAGTGGATGAAGATTCGTTTTCAAGTGTTTTAATAGTAGAATGATTTGTTTCCTTCTGTGTTTGGGGAGAGTGACTTGGGAGAAAAAAAAATCGAAAAATAGTATTGATTGCACGTAATTTTGAATAGAAATCAAGAAGGAATATTTTGTTTCCTTAATAGTAATTACAACATACAAGGTTGGGCATTAAGTCCATAATTTTCGTTTGAGAACCAAGTGGTAAATGAAATATTAGGTTTGACTAATTATTGATTATTTTGTGCTTTGGAACTTATTGGTAATTCTCTCTTTTTCAAGAGACCACAATCTCCTGATTATTCGCAACAGAGATAGGATCTTGTCCTCGACAAGAATATAACGGTTGTTGTGTAGTTGTTGTGGCTCTTTTTCTTTTTCTTTCTTTGTCTAATGACTAGACTTGAAAGAATGGCACTCGTGCCAAAAATGTAACTTCAAGGGCCTGGTATTAATGAGATAGCATGCCACATTTCATTGTTCCTGAAGAATACCCTACAAGAATCTTTAACAACTTCCCTATACCAACCATCAATAAGATGCCATTGTCGGAAAACAAAACAGATTCCTAGTTTAGTTTGCATTCACATCATGGGTGCATTTTCCTCCTAGTATTAATGTCGTGACCTTGCCATATATTTTGTCAGTGTATGGTACAGACTCCTTGTCCTGCCGCTACACAACAGCTTAAGATAAACGAGCTCACAAGATAGTGCCACACGATGATAGAGAAAATTGCTACTCTTTTCCACCTCAAACACGAAAGTGCTAAATACATATATGCTGCCAAAACTATAAACTACCAGCATGAATAAAAGAATGTGAAGAACATCACTGTCATGCACGTGGGTGAAATCAACAACAAAACGACTCAAGCACAATAATGATAAAAAATTGAACTACAAGGTATCTGAAAGTAGGTCCCTAACCTGCTTCAATGAAATGGGGAACGTCAATTTGCCCGAAACTTCAGGTCTTTTGACAATCTCCTTCATGATCTCTCTCCAACTCCTGCAAACACCAGCACATGAAACCACATGCTTCCTTGGAGGCCAAGTGATTTCGGACGCTTCTATCCTCATCAGCACATCCCTTAGAAGCTCAGGAGGCATGTTAGCCCAACAGCTTTGCTTGAAACTATCAACTGAAGCCGAGCTATCCTGAATAACTCGATGCGGCCTCGATCTAAACCCATGTCTCATCCTTGCTTCAAACCCTCTCTTTGACATGTTTCCCACCTCTCCCCTCATTTCCTCTATCATCCCTCTGATAGACATTGATACAATTTGTCCTCCTTTTCTCTTCTACACAAAAACTCACAATTATCTCCACAAAAAAACTTGCTCAATTCTCCCAATTCGCATCAAAACCGACCTCAGGAACGAAGCCACCAACACCAATCATCAATAACTGCACCACAAAAACTAGATTCAAGAACACCCGGAAATCATAAGCTTAACCTGTTACAGAAATAAGCATACGCTTAAGCTTTCAAGCTACCAAATTATTAGCCTAGTAATCAATAATAAATGAATAAAAACCTAACATCACAGAACGACCCAAGAAATATAAAAGAAAATAAAAACAAGGATTGATACTTGAACAGGAAACGAATCAAACCCCAACACTAAAACAGATCTAACAATCAAAAAAGAAACAAACCCACCTAAAAACTTCAATTAAAAACCAAAACCCACAAACCCAAATCCCTCAAATCAAGCCAATTCCTCGGCTTTCAATCACCATCAGATCCCAAATCCAAAAGGGTCGCTCAAAATGAAAAGAAAACCCCGTGTGAAAAACAGCCGAGACATGACTAGATCAGTTCAGATGATGTGATTCAGAGGGATTTGGAGACACTGAGGAATAATGAGATGGATTGTTTTGCCACATGTTTTATGAGGGGTGGAGTGGGAGGAATGGTGTGAGAAAGTGGATGATGGAACTCGTGGATTTTGCTCACAGCCCCCCTTCTGTGTGCCGTTTCAGGTTGCTGCTCACAATTGATGAACCATGTGATGTGAGTTCCAAAAAGAGTGTCATTTATATAATTTATAAAATATAAATAATTGAAATTAAATAATAATAAAATAAATGATTGAAATTTTTTAAAATTAAATAATAATAAAATAAATGATTAAAATTTTAAAAATTTCAATCTTAATCCTTATATTATGACACACACATTCTAAACTCTTATACAATTATAATTCAGATAATAATTTAATGAAATATATACAGTTTTATTTTCATTATTTTTTTCGTCCTAAATAAATTATAATGGTTTATTTTGAGGTCTAATTTAATATTGTATAATCCGAAAACAAATTTAATAAAATTATTGTGAGACAATGAATTTTAATTCGAAATCAATTTAAGATTTTTCTGACATTGTTAAAAATAAGAACGACATGTATTGAAGTGTATGTCATCGTAAATTATTTAAAACGAAAGAAATACAACTTATGGAGAGTTATATTTCATATTCCAGTGTTATGATGAAAAAGATTTCTAAGCTCACTGGGAGATAATTTATTGCCTTCGTCTCAAATAGTTTGAATATTTTGATTTTCTCATATGTCCACGTAAAGTTTGATGTGTATAGTAGGATGTTTAATCTTTTTTTTCTTGTCACATTTTTCTGGTAAAATATTAATAATTATTAAGTTATATATTTTAATCGTTTGAGTGTTTTAATCGTTTGAGTGTTGACATGATTAAATATTATTTGATAAAAAAATGAATTTTTTCAAAAATATATTGAGCACAAGAAAATATATGATCCCTCACATAAGTCACAAGTTTTGAGATGACGGTTACAAGTTGATTGTGGTTGCGCCACCCCATCCCCTTTATCCTTCACAGCGGATGGTGGAGGATAAATTTCTCTACTTTTTTCTGGCACCTTTCTCTTTTTGTGTAAGTAATAAAGAGGGCACATGGAGAAACAAGTAACGGGTATAGCTTGACATAAAACAAGTAAAACAAAATGCATTTGACCAAATTACTCATTTTGTGTTGAAAGTTGTTCTCATTGTGACGAGATACGGTATGGTTAAATGCATCATTGAATACTAGTAGTATTAAAAAATGGTTGACATAGTAGATAAGATTAACTGTCCTTATTAATTCATTGATACCTTTTTTGCTTGCTTTGAATTCCTGTAATTTATTTGGAATAATTGTATTCAGTCTCCTATACTTTTGGTATTTGGAACATAATCTTCTTATTTATCATTCCATTGTATTTTTTGAATAATTTCTATTTGTTGCAATAGAACTTATTTTTGGTGACATCTAACTACTCCCTTTGATCAAAAAATAATTATAACAAATCGATTGTGCGTATTTGTCGAGACGAAGTTTGACTCACGTCGTGAGACGATCAAATATCAATTTTAAAAAAATTATCGTGACACTAATGATAATTAAAATTATGTACTATAACCTGACATCGATGACATGATTTTCTAACGTCGTTAAGATATAAAACCAAACTTCTCAATTATTTTGAAAAAAAAAATATAATTTTTTTTTTTTTCAAATTGGGTATGACAGAGAACAGTTGAAAAAAACTGACATCTTCACTAAATCATATGATCTATGACTTCATCCTCGTTGAGAACATTGTTTGAAGCTTGTTGCCATCGGTTACAAGTATCAAAAGCAACACCATCCTCTTCGATGACGGGCCTTGTTAAACTTTGGATGTTAACTTAGCAACATGCTTCAGCAATTGAGGGTTCCGAGACTAATTATTCCACTGACTTGTTTTAAGTTCTGATACTGGTACGAGTAGCACTCCCTTGATGTTGTTAACATTAAAAACTTGCACAGACGTAAGTATTTTATACCAAGTACAGCTAAAAACTAAGAGGACGAAATAACTTGGTTACTTATTACATGCTCGAACGCACCAAGTTCATGATCGACAACATACATGAGACTTGGCTATCGAGCAACACAACAATGCATCACCACAACAAACAGTGCTCACCAGACAGCGAGGCGATTACAACTACAAACTCATCCATCTTACAGCACCTCACTAATACTGTCTTACTATCATAACTTAGCCCAAAGATAGAAAACAAGACACAAGAATTTACAAGCTACAATTACAAACAAGAGACCCTAAGAACTAGGTTCCTCGGATTTCACAGGCTGGATCGTGGAAACACCATCCTGCAGACTATTCGCTACAAGAGAATCGCTAACCAAGCCTGGATCAGCATTGTCGAAGTTCAGCTTTCCCCTAACCCTTCGCGGGCTGACAAGTAAACGAGACAATGAATCAAATAAGGATTGTGGAAATTCAGTTGCAAATGACAGTACAAGAAAATAAGCTTACCTATTCAAGCGGTCATTGATGGCGCTAAGGTCCTTTGAGGGGCTCTGGTAAGCATGAGTGCTTTCTCCAACACATGCGTAGTAGCTCTTTGGGCTATGCCAAATTAGTGCATCCATCTGATACCGTATTCAAGTTAAAGGTTATATCGTGGATGAGCCAATGCAATGTATGAGAATCATGTACAAACAGAAACATATATCAATATACATCAATCTTGTCAATCATCAAGCAACGACACATTTATGTATAAACTGTAAACATCATAGTATCGAATACAAGAATGTCTCATGCTCTCAGAACAACAAACTTATCCTCTCTTTCTCAAACACATTCCCTGATCAGTTTGCTCTTTCCTAACACGAGCAACTAACAAACAAATAAATATAGGAGAAAGTATCTATAATTCAGAATGCATAAGAAATCGTCAAGGTACCTTGGATGACCTCAAAGGGGATACATAGACGTTATGGGTGGCTGAAACCTTCTTCGGGGACATATCGGGAAGACTTGGAAATGGAGCTAACTTTGGGGATGCAGGACATTGAGCTGACAAGGCAAATAAGTCACTGATCAAGGTAAATTGAAGATCTCAAAGATAATAAATTAGAACCGGGAAGCGGGAGACAATGTGACAAGTGTCTCGCACATGACAGGTATCTATTTACAGTTGACAGAAGAAAAAGCAAGGATGCGGAGAGGGAAACATATTCAAGCAAGCTCTTACCTGCATCAGTGCCTTTACTCTCTGGAGAACGAATAGTACTCGAGTTGGCTCCGATAGGGCCAAGGCCCAATAGGAGCTGCCTCACAGCTGGAATGAATTCTTCATTGTAAAATTGGATGATACCAACGTGATCATGTGCAGCTTTCTATAACCAAGAGCAAATCATTAGGCTTCCAAACTAGAGAAAAAACTTGGTGTAAGACAAGAAATCATGATCGGATAGTTGTTGCCCCATACCTTATTTCGACGAGATCCATCAACAAAAACACAGTGGATAACATCTGGTCTATATTGAGGCTGCTTCTTATAGTTCATAATGATTTCCTTGAATGTGAGGTTCAACTTGGAAATCTGCAGACCATTATGAACATATGGACAAAGGTAAGCCAAGAAAGGATGGGCAAAGAGAGATGAGCACCCAATGTTTTTTTTTTTTTCATCACCCAAAACTAATCTGGTAGCAAACAAACCTTTGCAACTATGTAGAAACAACATAGGATAATCTGGTCAATATGGCGGTTGAAGAAAAGTGTCATCCGTTGATTCAGAATTTGCTGAAAAAGATGGTACACACTCTCCCTCATCTGCTGCGTGGCTTGAAGCCTCTCAATCATACCGTTAATTCTAACCGCTGCCAACTTCGAGATCTGCATTCAACACATGTTTCACAATTAATATGCAACTGAATCGTGAAGAAATGAAGTTAGACAACATCATTTGTATCTCATAAAATGGGAAAAGAAAAACAAGTGAAATAATACAGAATTACAGATTACAGATTAAATTATTTGATAGTTAGCATAATGGTTTGCGAATCTGATCTTGGAAATCATCGAACTGATATTTTCAGAAAAGCAACTAGTCAAACCCATGAACAAAATAAACCACTGCCCGAGGAATTATAGTGTCTCAAGTAAACATTAGAGCCAGAAATAAATCGCACATAGATGATATATAAGAAAATCTTATGAAAGCAAAGTCAGTTTGATACCCTATTTCTCAGAGCATCAAAAGCATGTTGCTCCTCGATATCCCAGAATATATGAAATATAATAACAGCTTAGTTTTTCATGTTGCTGTGTTTTGCTATTGAGCAAACACAAAACCAATTAAACTCATTTTAACCATATCCAGCATCTTTAATTAACTTCAGATATCAGCTTATACTAGCATTTACTGCATTCTTCCAATTGAATATTTTCCAAATTGTAATTTCAAGGTTTCAAGGCTGCCAATATATCAGCCACCATGGCCTATATTTGGAATTTGTTGCTTACCAGACTCTTTCCATCTTTCGTAGAGCTTAATCAGTTCCCTTTTCACTATCATCATCTAAAAAAGATCTTTAGTTTTCATATGTATGCCACATAGGGTAAGATTTTAACAAAGCTCACGTCCGTCGCGGTTCAAAACAAGAGAAGTTCTACTGGACCTGTTCAAGTATATTATGGATTCTAAACGATTTCCTTGGCTTCATGAACTGGTATTGAGGTTCATTTTGAGACACCAAATCGCTGTCAAAAGATAATGATATATATGAGGCTTTATCAAAGTAACTTTCCACACATATTCAACACTCCTTTTATTGATTTGGCTATTAACAACTCCTACACCATGTCAACATCCCAAGACTTAAGCAATGAAAAAAAAAGAAGAAGAAGAAGAAGAGAGATCCTGCAAAAGAATCTAAAACTTCACACGTAACTACTATTCAAAGAAGCATTTTTTTAAAGACAAGGATGGAGATTCACGGAAAGGTGGCATTAAGATGACTGATACTTGGTGAATATGCAAATCATCTGGTTTAGGAATATGTAGAAACATTATGATTCTACAGATAGCAATAGTATCTAGTACCTTGCTAAAAAGAACGTTGATCCCAGTCTCTGCACATGTTTCACCTTCACCCTTTAAACTTGGTTGTGTCGGACTACAAGCAGTTATCAAAGGCGAATTGTTGAAAAGTTTAAATCGAGAACAATAGAGATAGCCAACATCGTTATGACTGGAAAAAAAAACATAGGAACTATTAAGATGAATTCTTAAAACTCACCTAGCAAATACAGACTGTAATGCTGGAGGTGGAGTCATTTTCACTCTGAAATTGTTCAATCCAGATGACCGATCCTTCACTGGTGATGTAAAAGAGTTGCACTCCACAAGTGCACTACGATATTCTGTGCACAATCTCTTTGGGGACCTGATATCACCATTTTGTCCTGAGGAAACAACGCTACGAATGCAATAGTTAAGAACTGAAAAAAGTCAAGTATCCAAAAATAAAATGACTAGAAACTAGAAAAACTGATCCATAGATTATGCACGCTGTAAGATAATTCACTAATTAGTCAACCAATGCATATTGAAGATTATCCATGTACACTGAATATTGAAAATAAAATAATCTTGCACATTTGACTTATTCCAATAGATGATAGCTATACCACGAACCATAGCATCAACCAGGAAACAAACTCAATATGGGGATCATAGAATTCTCAAATCCCGTACCTTCCAATGCATCACGCTTCTTTGAAACCGGGAGAGGGGGCAAACCTCTAGAGGAGAAGTTGGTGCTCAAAGCAATGGCATCCAAAGATGGCATAGGCTCGGCTAATAATCCCAGCCGACTTATCTCTGCTGAAAGGGCTGGGCGTGCGATGACTAATGAATTGTACACCGAAGAACCCTTTTCCCAAACCATGCTGTCTAATAGTCGCTCCTCGAGGGAATTTAGATGCCTTCTCAACTCTCTAGGCAGAGAACCCTCATGTCTAACAAAAGTCTCAATGACCTTGCTAAGATCAAAAGCAGTAATTCCGATTTTCTCCAACACAGTGGGAAACAGCATGGTGGCTGTTTTACGAGTGGCCAACACTAACTCAGAAGAACATGCCAGCATACATCTATGGAACCTCTCATTGGTTAACAATGGAGCCAAATTGTTCCCCTGTGATGACTGAGCTTCAGCTGTGAAAATTGCTTCCAGGACTTTGTAATACAACTTGAGAGCCTCTGTTCTTCTTTGCTGTGCCCATATGTTATCCATAAGATCAGCATTGGGTATATTTCCCGTAGCACAACACTCACCGAGAGCACTATTTGGAAAGATGGCCTCTAGTATTATTTGAGCCCTCCGGATGACATCATTTGTGATGCTCTTGTCAAACGATGAGAATATTTTCTCTAGTTGTGCTGACAGTGTTGATGGAAGAGGAGAAATGACAGTTCGCAGCCACTTTGCAGTAGTCATCGCGGTGGTCACAGGTGTTGCAGCTGCCTTTGTCCTCACAGGAGTGCCATTGGAATGCGATGAGGGAGAATTGCAGGTGGCTGGAGTGCTTATAGTTTTTGTTGGCGACAATAGTCCATCCGTCATCCTCTACAAAGAATTAAGAGCATTCAACTACAATCATGATCAAAATGTCAAAAAATGACAACATACATCTACAAGGAACATACCTTAGCCCCAACAGAACTCACAGCAGCACCGGAGATGCTATCAGGACCAAGCAACTTATCATCTTCATCAACTACTACTCTCCCATCTATATCACCCTTGTTTCGTATCACATCATCATATTCTTTCTCTAGTATGCTAATACTGGTTGACAAATTTGAGTCATCAAATAGGTTCTCAAAATACACTAGACCTTCTGCATCAACCAAAGCATTACTTAAATTAGTACGGTTGACCAAAGAATAAATCGGTTTCTAATAACCATGTACACCATTAACATACCTGGGTCAATCTTGAGTAGGTTTTCAGCTTTATTTTCCAATGCCGAACAGGGTGCTTTCTTCAAGGTATTGGCAATTAAATCATTAGCTTTCTCCATCATTTTCTTCACCTCATCTTCCGAGGTGTCATATTTTGCAGAAAGTGATGCCACCAGGTTGACACCTCTTTTACTTCTCACTTTTGGTGCAGATCAAAGCCAACAACAAAGGAAAAGAAAGTTAGAAATATCTACTTGCACTTTTTTCTTTTATGTGAGAAGTAAAAAATATGAAGAAAAAAAGTAACAAAGAGGAACATGAGGATTACCAAAGCCTGCTGAGTCTTCAATAGCAAAATCCCTCAATCGACAAGGGACATGAATAATCAAGATAGCCTGTCACCAACAATATCGAATGTAAGGAGACTAGCAATTACATATAAAATCTAGCCCATGAAATATTTTGTCTGGATCTTTGTTCCTTGGTCTTCCCTGCATTATACTATTAAAAGGGAACAATCACTATTCTACAGCATCTAAGCAATCAACAACTTACCAGCACAGAGACCAAACTGTTTGTGGAAGTAACCAAGTCCTTGAAACGTCTGAATGCATGAGATCGGAGAGTCAAAAAAAGCAACCACCCAAATCTATGATAATCTGAGAGATAGCCTGAGCTGGAAGCACTTGTATCGGTGGACTGATCACCAGCTTCACTTGTCTTGAAAAACAATCGATACGCACACTTAAAGTACCTTTTATCATCACACAGTAAAATATTCTATCAGATTAGCTGATAAGATAGCAGGGAACGAGTAAGAACACTGCAATATCATCATGATAACAATCAAAGAATCTATCCGATATGTTACTCTGATCTGCAGAGGGTCACTGATGTAACATGCCAACCAAATCACATTAGAGGAACATCAAAAATTCTAAGTTGCAACTGAAGTTTGAAACTACCTACTAAAGAGAACATAAACAACTATTCCATTTAAGGAGAGATATACAAAAGGAAATCCCTATAAGTGACTACCGTGACTTAGCCATATAGGTGTAGCTAAAGGTCAATAAAACAAAACATTGCAGGGTTTTACCCACATGTTTCAGGCTTCATTTTATTTCATTTGCGTTAATGGCTCGTTGAAGAATATGCACAGACAACTACAAGCATCATCATTACTATCATAAAGAAGGAAGAAACATACTGGCTTAAAATTCGTAGGTGAACGAAGTTGGTTTGCAACTCTTTTGCCTGATAAAAAAGACAATGAGAATCAAAATACAAACATAGAAAACCAAATACTGCTACATAAAGGAAGCCCGATTCTACTTGTTATGCTAACTGGCACAATACCTCCAGTCTCTTCTCCCAATCTGAACCATACATGTTCCTCAAACTTGGTCCAACTTTAATGACAAATTGTGGGAGCTCTTGAAAGAAATCAACAAGGCTTCGTTCAATGAGAAAACCATAGTAAGCACAATCTTTCTACAAATAATCAGGTGGAAATAAGAAGTATTGCAGCAACCATTACTTCAATTTTACAGCTCTCAGTATCTGACATAAAGTAACTCCATTGTTATCAGCTCCTTGGCTTTCTTCACCCACAGCTCTGTCGCTCAATTTCATGACAGAGTACAGCACAAAAGCAAACAAATGGTGTTCCAGTTCTTCAACCTATACAATACACCAAAAATTCTAAATTAGGTATGACAAAGAAGCATGCCATCACCAAACTCAGGTCAATCACTACAAAAAAGTGAAAACTATACCGTGTTACAACCAATAGCTAGCGTCGACGTCAAAATGTTTTTGCTATCCAGGAGCAATTTTTTGGTTTCAGACAGGCTCTTCTCTTCAAGTGACAATTGGTTCTGTTGCAAGCATAAACTTAGCATTAGAAGTCAACTTATTCTGAAACAGAGCACATGTCATAGACATGACACTATACAAAAAATTTGCAGTATGACTATAATTAATTTTACAAAGAATAAAACTTGCCCTCTTGATACAGTGTTTTTCATGGTTTATTCAAAGAAACAGCCTTGCCCGCTAGCCCTCCCATATCATATTGTTCATGGTTTCTAGGCAAGCATAACATTTATTTATTTAATAAATTTCTGCAACACGTCACACATGAAAGGAAAACAATGAGAAACACTATAAAAAAATATCCAAACATAAGAAAATAAAAATAAAATTGAATTATTATTTTTTTTGAAAAAAATAATTACATGTTACCACCTAAATTTGCCCATATTTTCCAAATAAAAGCGGCATTTCTATTCTTTGTTCAAATGCCCATTGCCAAATAACACAAGAAAAGAGTCCATTTTTTATTTCTATTGTTTATTCTGCCAAAGTAAGGTTCCAACAAGCGATGAATCCCCGTCGTACTAACACAACATCAACATTTCACAAATCAGAAAAATCCAGACTCTCCATTTCACCAGAGCACAATTACAGAGATCTATCCAATCTCAATTTCACAAATCTCAACAATCCAAAACAACAAAGATAACAACACAAACCTTGCACAAATCGTCGAATCGAGCTTCGAGATCCCCTCGATTCTCCGAACCAGCAGCCGAATTCCTCAAATCTTCCATCTTCACACCCCAACACCACACTCACTCCCCCTTTCCCTTCAAATCTGCACCCAAATCCAAAACCCTAGAATCTCAAACCCCAACGCCCCAATCCATCAAATCAAACCACAAACACAAATCACACACCAAATTCAACCTCGAAATGTGAGATGACGCGAATCGGAGCGATTAATTTGACCTAATTTGGAAAAGAATTTCGAATTCACTGTTTCTCTCTCTAGACTGTGTTTTGTGTTTGAGTCTTCTCTCTCTAGATTGTGTTGTGTGTTTTCTCTCCCTATCGGGGCGTCCTCGCGGGAAACATTGAACAGCGCGGGAAATGGGAAATCACGTGTTTATATAGAAATGCGGTTGGTTAGCCTGACTCTAAAATTTTCACTTATTTTATTTTACCGCCACAATGAGTTTTGGGTGATTTTTTACGGTTAATTTTTGCGGTGATTTGGGTGATCGTTGGTTTGGTGTCGGCTGATTCGGCTTCGGTTGAGGAAAGTTTTCTGAAATCAAGAGGGTGTTTATATTTTTTTTTTTTATAATAGAAGGATTGTATTTATTGTAGTCAGTTTGATTGCACTCTCATTCATAATTTTTTTTTTTCAAATTCATTATTTTAACTTTTCAATTTTTTTTAAATAATTATCTTGTAGATTTATGAAAGGATTATAACGTGCTGTCTCCCCATCCCTGTTTTTTTTAGATCATCTAACCTCACAAAGGGTTAAAAATTTATGTTCTAGGTTTTAGGAGTGATCTTGCCGCCAATTTTTGTATTTTTTGTAATAATGTCATTAATTTTTATCAAATAATGTTTGATAGTTGATGACACCTATTAATTAAAGCATGTAATTTAAGAAATCGTTGACCTTTTCATGATGAATTTTTGAAAAAATAATTTTTAATCATTTCGTGACACGGATCAAATATTTATCTCGTCAGATATGAAAGTCAAAAGATCCTAAAATTAGGAGGATAGAAAAAGTAATAATACAAAAGTTTGATGAGTATGTATTATAACATACCTAAACTCAGATATAGTTAGTTAAAATTAATGATTAAGATTAAAATGATGATTAATAGATACAATGCTGGATGAAAAACAATTAAGTAATAAGTCCACTATTATCCATTAGGCACACATCTCCAAACACATTCATTATCGCATTTTAATTTTAAGCATTTGATGTTTATTGAATACATCTAACATCATGTATCATGACATATATTCATTTTCCCTCATACAAATAGTTTGACAAACATATATACAATGACACAAACTTAAATGTGTTTAATTAAAATTAATGTTTACAATTAAAATATGATCGATAAAAACGTCTCAAAATGAACATTGCACATTTGCTATTGCACCACATCATAATTTATGTGAAAATGGATGGATAATCTTGTTTCTAGACAACAATCCAAGATTAGTTTCAAACAGAGATGTTGCACCAATGTTCAATTGATCTAGGTGATTGAGAACTCTTTTACATAAAATCTCGACCTTTAAGTTTTCTTACTTAAAAAAACAAATGCTAGGCGAATTTCACCCCCACATACATTACGAGCCATTTGTTGTTTATTGCATTTAACAACACAGCAATAACAGTTAATATGGCTTTAAAAAGAGTAAATTTCTTCACGTTTACAATTATTCAAATAGAGCTTTTTACATCAAAATGGGGAGGGAATGGAGTAAAGTTTACTCATGAATTACAAGGAAAAGAAAGCAAATGCTTACAATGTCATATGCTTAAATATCGCTGTTATACAACACTCAATCCGCAATGGCAATGTCAATTTATGAAGTTTCAGATGTGAAGAAGCTGACGACATCCTCGACGATGCGGTTAATGATACTTCAAGGAACAAATTCACATAGTCGTCCAAAATTGACAGCCATGGAATCACCGCATCAGGCTTCATTCAAATGTTATTCTCTCGAAATAATGTCCTTACTCCCCATTCCCGACCATCGTCAACAATAGAAAAAGAATCACCTTTCACACGTGCATAGCACGCTCTGGGAATCGATCCTACTGTTTCTGCTAGTTGAAGCCTTGGAGTCACCAAGACTCCCCCATTGCAGCAGATCTACATAACTTCAAGCAAGATGCAAATAAATAGATCGGAGGTCCTTCTCCGAACATTTACATGACAAGAATAGTCAAACCCAAAACAGTCCATCGAGTCCGAATTCTGCATTGGAAACGGGGCTGTCTCCGATCTCTTTTTCTAAAGCGTGGTTCTCACACAAATGATCGACATAAGGTTCAAAAAGGTCGGCGGATCTCTCTGATGGAATGCCAAAGTCGTTTAGAATGGAAGATGAGGCAGACATGGCCGACTCTTTCTCAAGAACGGCAAGGAAATCACCCTCGAATTCAAATACTAGATACTTGTCCTCGCAAGCTAGGATGAAGAGCGGGATCATTACCGAATGATTAGAATCAAAATTAATCTGGGCATACACTTCGAAACACAGCAACAAAATATCTGGATAAATAAAACAACAGCACTTACTATCAACAAGATGTGCCAAGTGATGAATGTTCTTTATTTCTGTCCCGTTGAATTTCAGAACCTATAGTAGAATAAAAAAGAGGTGTAAGAATGGATTGAAACAAGGTCCAATCGTGTAAGCTCTGAATGATCCCAGAGTTGTTTTTTTTTTTTTTTTTTTAAATTTCTAGTTGTACCTGCTGACTGCTCATATCTTCATATCCAATGTTGGTCTCATTTGCCAAGACCTGCAACACAAGTAGAATAAAACAATCTGTAGATCGTAGAAGCTTCAAAACAAAAGGTGGACCGTGGACATGTTTCTTAACAATTTTTTCTTATACTCAGAGCTAATAAACAAAGCTTTTTAGGATTGAAGTCAATGGAATGTATTCTGATCTTTGCGATGGTAATTCATGCAAGTGCTCCTTTGAATATGAAACATACATTATGCTAAGATTCTCCTCTCAGAAAATTTGTAGAATAAGTTGGACTAGCAAGACTCGAACACATGAATCGTGACTAACTTCTAGTAAGAACCATGCTTTTACCATGTCGAGGAAACCACTTCATCCAAAGCTCAACAGAAGACAGAGTCCATTGGATATATTGATATATCTACATGCAAGTTAAGAAACTAAACCTGAGACAATATCACAATTTGTTCTCCTTTAAATCTTGGCGATGAATATCTTGCTTTCGCCAATAATTTAAGCTGACAAAAGATGGAAACACTGTAATCAACATATGAAGCCGAAATAAAGGTTTACAAATGAACTACTACTAGTAGCGTGCAGATTACTTCTATATCAGATTTAGCAAATAAAGAAGCTTACCCCTATGTCTTCTTCCTCACTACAAACAAAGAGAACAAGAGGAAAAAAGGAAAAAAAAAAACATCACAACTCATATCAAGACATTCACGGTACAGGACGAAATAATTGAAGTAGATCAAGTCCGAAATATTACTCGATGAGTGGCTCGGACAGTGGGGTAAATACCAAGCCCGAAACGATCAGGTATGAAGGCTGACCATTTTCAATGTGACATGGTACCTTAAGACCAAGAAATTTAAGAACCCAGTAAAATTGATCAATGTTTAACTAATTTATATAGCTGTTGAATCTATTAGAGTTATAAATACATACCAAATGCACGCGAGGACTAACAGTTGTTTGAACAGTAATCCAATCTCCATTTCTAATGACACCAAGTTCAACAACATCTCCTGCAAATCTACAGAAAAGCAAGTGTTAGTAAATACTACAATCCATGCAACTAAGTGAGCCTTCCAAAAATGTAGATGCAAAATGCTTGACGAAGGATGCCAAAGTTGTTTCAGTTGCTATACTATTCTAACTGGCTTATAATTGTTATTATGCAACAATTTCTATTGATTTTGGCATTACCAAGCAAAATAGAAAGTCAGTCTTCCAAAATAGTGCACAAAAAAGTAGGGGGTCATCTTCGTATTGGTGATGGTTAGAATTCCTATCATCTGTTTTTGCTTCCCTTGTGAACGAATAAAAAGTATTGGGTATCAGTTTTTTGTTTTCAAGAACGAAAGTAAAAAAACCAAAAAACATGATCTTCAGTTTGTTATTCTTGATTTGATATGGCTTGGTTTTAGAAACCCTGATCTCAAATAGTCTTTATTTTTGGTATAGTGATTTTGGTTTAGTTATAGGTTCCCTACTTCTGTTCGTCCCACCACCACCCCAACCCACCCACCCCGAGTTTTCATTACTTTTAGCATCAATACTAAACAACACTTTAGTTACCTGTGAACAACCCAAGAACTTTCTCTTATTTCCTTATTGCAGATAGCTTGCATGGGCATCACCAAATGAATATATATTTCATAGCAAAGGAAGGTGAAAATTACTTTCGACTTATGAGGTAGCCAAATGCAATACGTTCTGATAGACGAAATTGCACGGTTCCTTCCCACCCTATACGAGTGCCATTAAAGGTCACAAGGATATCCCCCTGCAGAATGAACACATTACCGCCATTAGACCACTCGACCAACCAACATAAATTTTTGTTAATCCCTTCTGAAATGTTCACAGTCTGAGCCTTGATAGTGAAGCCTCAACTAATACATCGGATTTGAAATGCCAAAACATAGATATCGTAGATGGCATACCGTTTCATTTACACAAACCAAAAATGGCAAAAGCACAATGTCTGACTGATTAAAACAAGCATGAGCTTGTGCTTGCAGTTCCTAGACTGACCAAGTATCCACGCTTGGATACTCTGCCAGATACCATACATTTACTTATGTATCTGAACAAAGAAACAGGGCTATTTCATTGTTAGAAACTTAGCCGAGAGTGCCTTGGACGCAACAGTCACTTGCTCCGAGGGTTAACACTGCATACAGAATTCAACGCCTAGAACGTAACAAGCAATACTGCAAGAACCCGTGGCAGTATGTCCAACATACCTCGGGTTCCACACATGCATTGGCACAGTAGTTTAATCAGTTGCAAGAATGCCAAGAAATATGCAGCTTTCAGATTACCTCCTTCAAGGTACCATAAGCGCCAGAAGTTGGTTCAACTCTGCGCACCAGCACACCCTGGAATCAATCATGGTAAGAGGTCTAGTTTAAGCAGTCACCACAAACATTTAAGTCCATAGCCAAAATAAAATAATCAGAAAGAGAAACATGCTAACTCCTCTCTATACTAGCGGAAAATCAGTCAAACAGAACCCAAACCCTGGAATTTAACCTATCTGATAGAAGGTTGTGGCTGTCCTTGCTGCCTCTATCGAAGATACTTTACTGGATTCGGTCTAACATCTAGGCATTAGCTTGAAGAAAAAATCTATGAGTTGAGGAGGCATTTCACACTCATCTTTCCCATGGTTTTATTGATTTCTGGTAGATACTCTTTGATAATAAACAAGCTAATTACAATTCCAAATAGAAGTATCTCCATTAATCTCTCTACGGTAGGTTTGGCTAGAAACCAAGTGTATCATCCTAGATATGGTCTTGAAGTCACGTGGATTCGAATATGCAACCGTAAAAAGAGAAGCAGATGTTAGGGGTTGCACCATTGAGATGCAACCACTCTGCCTAACAGTGGACCACTGAGATTTGGTTGGTCAAATTTTGACAATGTTAGAGGATATCTATTGGGACTATGGGGCTCTGGGAATTGGGCTTCAAAGCTATAATACCATGTCATTATATGCTTGGGAACGATACAATTACCTATTATCGACTACATAGACTAATTAAGATTGACAAGACAGATTACCCAGAAATGATGTTCTATTGAAAAAATGTACTCCATCAGAACAATATACTAACATTTTATAAGCAAGGTATGATAAAATCTTAACATTTCTTTGGAGATATGACGGTCCATGTTGAGATTCAGCACCAGTACTGTTACTTTCATTTTAAAGAATTTTTAGTTGCAAGCACAGTGGTGATTTCGTGCTTTTACATGCCCAAATACCTCAATTGATTTCAACTATTTTGCGATATGCCATGGCGGCCTTGACAATCAGACAATACTTGGTCTTCAGTGTCCACGTAAAAGAAAACAGAATAAGCTTAAAAGGATAAAAACAAGAAAGATTAAAGTAATTGAGACAAAGGGAAAAAAATACTAGTAACTTTCAAATCACAAATAATAGTAACATGAAAAAGAACAGATGAAAGTGACTCCGAGGTATGGCATGACCGAGACAGACCTCAGTTGATGATGCTTTTAAGTAGGAGCGCATTGCCGGATTCTCTAACCACTGGAGCAACACTCCGAGACAAGGAAACCCTGCAAACAGATGTCATACTGCTGAAGAGAAAAAGAGAGCAGACATATGGAAATTGCTTAATGGCTCTAAGAAACTGCAAAGCAAGCTGGTATTCTACGACCCAAAAAGTAACTAGTGTATTAGAATAAGGAATAAATGCAGAACATAACTATCACAAGACTAGGAGCACAAATATTGCGAAGATAAAACTACAGAAATGATGCACAAAATATGCTTAGAGTAAAACCACATAAATAAAGACATGAAGAATGACAGAAGACAATCACAACATCAACAATGTGATCAAGTTTTGACAAAACTAAGGGACCCTATAGGGCGTTCTCCTCCCGACATTCAGTAGAGCATGCTCATATTATTATATGTATGACCAAGATAATGTCAATTAACAATCTCTACCAAAGCACAAGATAATTTTGGCCAGCAAACAGAAAGAACAGTCAACTGAACAGCGATTTGGAAGGAGTATTTACATGGAGAAGATCCATGTATCAACAAAGTATCGACGGAATTAAAGTTGATTGACTAAAGAAGAACACTTATCTTACCATATTTGAGTAGGAGCAGTCCCTAGTGCCTGGGTTGAAGAGAGCACGGATTATGTGACTGAGAAACTTGAGTTTTTATACAACAAATTGCAAAAGTGATACTTCCTATCAGGGATATATATCCACTAAAAACCGCCTCTGTAACCAGTGAGCAAGACTCCAACTGGATGGATATCATTTTACTCCACCTGTTTTATTTCAACCTTCGACTTGAAGCATATTCAAGGAAAGATCTAACTTAAGTAGTTAAAGCATACTCCCCCATCACAATAAAATTGTGAACTATGCCCTATGGTACAGTATGCATTATCTTAACACGTAATTTGAGGAGTTTCGTCCTTACATTTGGTTATGTCATGATCTACATTTCATAGCAATGAATGCAATCACATAGCTTATACTGCGATTGATGGTTCAGGAAAAACTTCAATAAAATGATATTTGATCGTCCCGCTATGCAAATCAAATTTTACATTAACAAACTCCCTTTCAGTAACACGTGTCGCAACTTTATAGGAACAAAGACAACAGTGCTTATTTCAATCACACAGGTCAAAGAAACATGTGGAAAAAAATAATAATTAGTTTGAGGAGACCATGTCGTTCTTAAAAAGTACTTACCAGTGTAACTCCCGTTCCTTTCATAATCGGTCAGAAAATGCGACACAACTGACGTTGGAATAACATATCCTATATTTTCTGTGTCGCCTGATTTTAAACCCTAAAATGGGTATATTGTAATGTCAGATTTGAATCATCAATCCATATGCTTACTAACCCAAAGAGTAATATTTAGCAAATCTCCCATATTTAAATATGTTTATGTCAAGAGCCAAGACAAGTACCTGAAACGCCACACCTATGCATTGTCCCCTGGAATTGAAAGCAGGACCACCGCTATTCCCTAAATCATTACCAAGTTTTAAGAAACTCAACCAAAAAAGGAACACCTGGAATAAAGCTTATTCCATGTACAGGGTTGAGTTGGAACATATCAATAGTTTAGAAAACATAAACATCAATGCACGCACCAGGATTAAGAGCTGCGTCAATTTGAATACCAAGCAACTCTGTTGACGCATGGACATAAGATGTAACCTAAAGCAATACGAACTATACAGATGTTGAGGTTCAGCTGCAGATAGGGCTAATGTGAAATAAAAACAGGGAAACTCGTCTTTCAGTACGATCTCTACTACTAATTAATTATTACTCCCTCCGTCCAAATTTTTTGCAATGGCACGCTATTCAAAGTTTAATTTAGTACGATCAAACATCAATTTAAACAAAATTATTGTGAAGTACTAATGATAGATTAAGTTATGTAAAGTTTAATCCCAAACGAATTTAAGAATTTTTTGGCATTGTTAAGAATGGAACACTCTGAAGTGCATGCTTTTGCACAAATGATGATACGGAGGGAGTAAATCGACAAACCTCAATTCGTGATACCACTCCCTTTGTCACAGAAATGGTATCCCCACCAGTTGGATATCCCACCACTGTAACCGAGGCCTGCCCAATGCCAGTCCTTAGTTTCCAAGAACAAGATGCACATCTGATGTAATTATCGATGGACTAACTTTACTAAAAGTCCAAACTAATGATAAAAGACCCTTATGAATTCTAACACCTCTCCTCCCCCTTCACACGAGAACCCATTGGGATATGAAGTGTGAACAACAAATATATTAACCCACCATATATCAAGTGCCGAACAAGTCTATTTAACAAACCACATAACAAGTGACAAATAAACCGGGAAGTCAAGACCCATTTTGGATCTTAAAAGTAACCAACATATAAAATTACTACACAAATGTAAAAAGGGAACTTAGGAGAATAATTTAGGGGAAAGAAAGAAGAAGAGCCCGCATGACTACTTTATAGTAAATCTACTAATAAAGAACAAGAAGGCTGCCATAACAAGCATGTGCAGTCCCAGGTCCATCTGAAAGTTAATGGCACACATTTCTTGAACCTAGGTGCAGAAGGTGCTAACAAGGATGAACCATAAAGCACAAAAAAAGCTCGTATGGTCCTGTTTTTTAGTAGTAAACCATGATCTTAGAGGAGTAAATAAATGAAAAAAAAAATTGATAATAAATAAAATAGTAGGAGGTTTCAACTCGAGCAGGTTTACGGTGGAGAACATGTGAAGAGAACACCCTTCAGTTGTATTTACAAAACTATAGCTATTTAACCAAAGTTGATATTTGCCTGTAGTTGAATTGCATGTAGACTTCTGTAGGGTTTGCAACAAAAAATTGATTAACTTAACCATCCCCCCCCCCCCCAAAAAAAACAATTGTTTAACTTAACAAGAGAATATTCTCCTGCATAAAGTGAGAAAATTTTCTAAAATGGAGCTGCAGCATAGTGAAAAACATGTATCATATACCATGATTGATGAGCTTTTCGCTTCACAACAGGCATGCATGATAAGAAAAAATGATAAACCTACACCTACTTATCTATGTATATTTTATTTCATTCACATGCATCTTAAGAAACAAGTCAACAACAATATGACCAGAAATAAAAAAATAATGCGATTGTTTGAACATTAAAAGGAACACACCTGAAGTTGTGGCAGCTTACCAAATACCACGGGCACAACATTGTCCCAGAACTCCTCATTGTCCACTGATAGCAAAGCTAAATCACAGTCAACACCTATGGCTAAAACCTGCACAAGCCAATCACCTGAATGCAAGCCTTCACAATTAAGCAATTAATACCTAGCAAACATATCGGACAAGATCAATGCTAGATTGTTATTCCTGCTACTATTTGGCTTTTGTCACTCCGGCGGATACATTTTCCTATAACAAGTGGTGATAGCTTATCACTTTCTCTATACTTTCTTCTAGTCTAGGGAGATGAGCAGAAAGATAGGTTCGTCAACAGCTCATCAACTCGTCTGTGATTTACAAGAGGACTGTCTTAAATCTTGATCATAATCACCTTGATTACGAATTCGGCACCTAATCAAGTGTTGATGCAAGATTCACAACCGGTTCCAAAAGTTTTGTCAGATTGAATTATTGATTTTAGCCACTCTTGTCAAGAATGTCTTGGTCATAAACTTAATTCTCACCAGAATCGGGCCTTCTGTTTATGAGGTAAAAATGTTTATATCTTCATCCCTCAGGCCCCGCTCGAAACAAGAGCTTTTAGCACAAGGGATTCAATTGTATTGGCCAAGATCAAACAAAAAATATTCCAGAATGAGCAAAAGTTTCTTCGCGTTGACAGATCCAGCATGTTAAGTAACAGAAACCTAGAAGTCATAATACCATAAGTCACAGAAGATTAAGAATTAAACGTAATAGTTTATAACTTTCTCCATTAATACTAGAATGTAAAATTGTAAATGATCCAGTAATTACACAGAAGCTGTTTCATAGATATAAATCCACAATAAAATGCTAAGCTTGAATGAGTGATTATGCTTATGAACAAATTACCGTAGCGATGTACTTCCGATCATCCCCCTTTTTCTTCACCTTTACCTAAATCACAAATATGTTTCAAGACGTGAGAATTTCTATATACCAACATATGAGTTCCATTATGCTTCAATAAGTACACTGGATCTAATGGCATTAGTCTAGGCCTACGGAAATGAATCATTAACAAAGCCGATGAAGATTATGGCTGGTTGGAATCCAAAGCACCAGTGTGAAAAATGGATGGAACAGCCATAAGTAAAACAAGGTTGGCGCAGATTGCCCTAGTTCTTCAAGATAGACTACCATCAGCCCCATCACCACCCCCAAAAGATGCAGAGAATAATTTCTGACACACATCAGATGTATCTAAAAATCCCCGCTGTAACGACAGACCAAATCAATTAAATCAAGAAGACAAGTTTGTATAGGACGTAGCAATGTTGAGAGATCAACTGTACCAAAAATTTGACCTTAAGGTAGAAAGCCAATAACAGTATTAGTATCTCAGCACTTTAGCTCACTCAAATGTACCTCACACAAATGCACCACATGGGTGTGAAGCATAGACAATCTTCCCTTCGGTGTCTTGTTGAGAAACCGACTTTACCACAAACTCGAGCTTATAATAGAAGATTCGCAAAATTATTGGTATCTTAATGAACATATTGCATGCATTTCTAATGGAACCTTTGGTATGAATATGATGCAGGACTTCAGGCAGAAGGCCAGCTCGCGTACATAATAGCACTTCATAGTGTGAAAAATGTACCTGAGTACCATGCTCAACACAATGTGCATTGGTCAAGAGCTTCTTATCTCCAATCACAAATGCGCTGCAGCAAACATCATTCGGCTATAGCAAATGCCAAGCATTGTAATACAGTGAGCTTCACATAGATGACCTGAAGTATCAAGCGAAAGTACCTTCCCGTACTAGCAGACTGTCTTTGCTTTTGCCAAGGTAGAGAATAATCTGGCTCGATATGTGTACAGTACACCTATACATGAAGTCCTTTCCTTTTTCAATCAATCAAAAGGGCCAAACTCTATACATAGGTAAAACTATTGGCGTTGACGGAAGGTCCACAAACAGATCATACCTTCAGAACAGCATCTAAATAGGCTCCATTTTTTAGAGTTTTAGTTTTAGGTTTAGCCTGCAAGTAATTCAGTTCAAAATTACTTCAATGCAGCATGGTTCTATTAGTATAGCAACAAATGCATGTCAGGAGATAGTCAACTGGTCTGACAACCAAAGCCTTTGCAACATTTTACGGTTACGAACCAAAAGGGTTCCTATATCGGTAGAATACAGCAAGTAAAATCCAGGGTAATATCAAGTGTAAACTACTTGATATTATTATTGAGGAACAAATCAATAACTGTATTAAGTAGTCAACAAATGCATGCAATTATTAAGGAGGAACAAATCAATAACTGTATACCTGTCGTTCATTTGAATCATACAGGATTTCCCCCTTGCCTTTTTTCTTCACATCAAGTGCCTGGATAGCAGTTGATGAGGACCACCTAGTACTCCTTTTAACACCATTACCGTGGCATCCCTCCTCTTTTAATCTTTCTGAAAAATGCTTTTCAACGACACCATTAACCTGGGACAAAAATATCGAATGAAAATAGATAAATCTCGGGTAGAACACATAAGTAACACGGAAATTTAGTCATAATGCAAAATAAATATTTTAGTCTTATCAAGAAAGAAGAAGAGATTCAAGATGCTCAGGTGATCAAACATTGCGAAGTTTAAAGCAGAAAAGTTTGCCAGAGATATAGCGAATCCGTTCCACCAACTTTTTTTTTCTATTGACATGGTCTGAAAATTTACCGCCATTTTGCAGTGAATGCCACTTGAAGGACCAATCAAACGTGATGGAGTCGCCTATTAGGATCCTTGTGGAATCACTATGCGTAGTACATGCAGCCATAGGCTTCACCTAAATGTAATTGGCAATAGAAGGAGACTCTTACAGAAATCGTGGTGAAGAATAGCTTCAATGGTGTGATAATACAACCTATACCAAAAAGGTGCACCGTTGAACCCTAAGTGTTTTGATGATGACAAACCAAACAAAGACCAACCTTCATATCTACTGATGATTTGCTGTAGTTTTACTGTTAAGAACATGATTTGAGAATCGAATTACAGGAGTGTTGCTATAATAATCGTCATTCATATTGAATACGCAAGGAGGATTTGAGGATCAGGTTACAGGAGTACTGCTACTATGATCGTCACTCATATTGAAGATATAATGATCAATCCTTTGATCTCATGGATTTTTGGCAAAACGATTTTAATAATTTTGAAATGTTTGTGAAAATCAGCTTTGAAACTATTTTTACCAACAATGTGATTTGAAAATTACAAAAGCTTTTATTCGTAATTTGAAAAATCAACCTGATCAAATTTTGGAAAGAAATCATTCTGGAAAAGAAAATTGTTTTAGACTTATTTTCCAAAACCATGAGATTGGAAAGGTCTGACCTCCAGGGTAAGTGCGAGTTAGGACAAATCATAGTGAAAGGTCTGATGCTGGTGTGAGACCAAGTTGTCATCCTGGAAAACAGATCTTGGTAACTACTACATAGCTAGGATTGACCACAACATTACAATTATCACGAATCCTAAGTGAGTTTCTTGATTGTATTTCATATAAATCCCTAACGACATTTCATATGCAGCGAACCAACACATTATCCACACGAATGTCAAGAAACAGACGATGAAAGATCTATAACCGATAGAATCGACAGGGGACAGCATAGCTCGCTCACCCATACCCCTACCCCGCTCCTCCTCCTCCTCCTCCTCCTCCTCTCAACTCCGTTGTCGAAATCGCAGCCCACGGGAGAGAGAAACCGAGCGGATAGCTGAAGATAAGAGAGGCGGCAGAAGGAGAGGCATGAAGCGTAGCGGTGGAATTCCGGCGAGAGTGTTGTGCTGCTGCTGCAGCTAGCGTGAGCCACCAACGCCATTTTTTCTCTCCACAACGAGAGTATGTGAGTTTTGATTTGGGGTTTTGAGTCGCCTTATCCACACCAGACTCTGGCTAGTGTTTTGGATACCGTTGGATGCTTTGTGTTCTGTTGATCCCTCCCTCCCTCCGTCGTTTTAATTAAATTGTAATTTTATTTTATTTAAATTTTTTTATAAAAATGTAAAGATATTATTATTATTTATTTTATATTAGTTCAAAACACTCGTCTTTTTCCTTTTTTCACTCACAAAAATTAAAAATTAAATTAGTATTATATCAAATATCAACATCAGATGTGATTAACTTTTTTCACTATTTTTATTATTCAATGTCCTTCATTATATTTCATTTATCTCCCATTACATCTATAAAAATATAATATTACAATATTACTCTTCATTTAAAGAGTTACTCTTTATTTTTTATTTTTTATAGTTGTTGCACATATTCAAAATTTTTTTTTTTCAACATCACATCATTACTTTTCTCGATTGCATATTTTAAAAGGATCATTTAAACCAATTTTAGGATTTCTTTTGGTCAATCGAATAACCCGCAAACCTCGTAAACCTGGAGGATCCTTTAAATCAATTTTCGCTGACGGGCTCACCACCACAAAGTAGCTCTGCACTCATCAGGTTTTGATCACTTGATCTCTCCTTTTTTTGGAGGAGTTGTTTGAACGGCTTATCATGTAGGGTGGAGATGATCCCCAAATATGAGACTAAGTTGGTATGCCAGGAATGCTCGTGTTTAACCTCATACATACGAAGCCTCAGGAAGTTGCTAATGCTATATGCAGGGAGGTTGAGTTGAGGTTTATTAGTACAGAAAAGTAAGAGAAGCTCAGTACCAGTAAAGGGGCTGGCTGCTGCAGCGAAGTGAGTTATGTTTTGGACGATGCAGGACGGAGCTGAGGATTATTTACTGTCATGACAAGAACTATAGTGCATAGCTGATAAGTATATTCTCCTGTTTCAAGACAGGATGGATGGTTTCTTCTTTCTTGCAATGAGTTAGCTCGCACAGGCTTATAGACCCTCTTATTCCTGTTGTACAGAGGTATGATGTCTCAGTCAGCTTGTAACTTTTCTCCAAGATGAATGAAAATACTTTAACCTTTGTGAGGGTGAGAAAAATTCAGACAAAGTCAAGGCATGAACTTAATCAATAGCTGGTCTTGATTTGATTCCTTAACTTGAGTCTCCCGTGGTAGTTCGTGAGTTCACAAACACAATGTATCCATAACAGAGGCGCTAAAAGCTAGACCAAACAAATATTGTGTGCTCAAGAGGCATAAATGGTACTTGGTGAATTTATTCGGAAAGTATGATAGTCACACAAAAGTATGAATGTTGTGGATACTATACATGCAGCCTCATAAAAAATGTGTGAGCTAGAGCTAGCAAGCCCGAGAGTCACCTTGTAGAAGAGGGAGTTGAATCTCATAAACCTAGCTACACAAACTACAAAGACTTTCGGGTTTACGAGTTATTCGGTTGATCAAAAGAAAATCCTTCGAGATTTCCTTTTAGAAAAACTACAAAGACTATAACTACAGCTACGACATAGCAATTGCTATCTATTTGAATAGAACTTGCGTGTCCGAATGTGAAGGATCAGAGCAAGAACTGTCCCGAAAGAACATAGACAACCCCAGAGGACAAAACTAGACCTGTAGCAGTCTAATCCCATGCATATTGGTTGCCCATGTCTTTCTTCCCTGTACGCATATGCAGCTAAGTAACCAAAAACAAAAGACCCTATTGGTATGTTGGCAACCACAACGTTGTGGTTTACCCCGAAGTTCTTTATCCCGAATAAGTCTGTCGTTACTGAGACAGCGATGGTTGTAGTCGCTCCCGTACAGGCTCCTATTATAGCCGTGCTGATGTATAGAGTGACATTCGAGCCATTGAGGAGAAGGAAAAAGGCCCCTGATATTGGAACCATCATGGCTAGTATGGAGGCTGGTCCTGAAACTCTATGCTTGCTCCTGAAAAACACAAATGTAGTGAGTTTCAGCCAATAAATTGTACAATCGGCTCAAAAAGATATTTTAGTTTGAGTTTTTTTTTATGGCGAGATGCTTTCACCATCCAATATTATTATTACGTTTAATATATTATATATGTGTGTAACATGGTTTAACACGTATCATTTGTGCATTCGACCTCAGAGTATTATTTACGCATTTAGTGATAACAAATAGTGCAAATCTATATGACCAAAAACGACAGAGTATGTGAATGGGACTTCAAAATTACCTCGAGTATAAGTAGTGTTGAAGGCAAGGAAAGAGGCGTCCAAAGAAGCCGAACGCAGAAGAGAAGGAGACTAGGGAAGTCAAGCTAGTACACCCTCGAGATTCGGCAATCTGTCCTAAGTTGTTCAGATAGACTAGTCCCAAGGTAGCTCCTGATAGATACACAAAGAAGTACAGCCAGAAATTGAGCCTCCTTATCATAGACGTGGCTCCGGCTTCCTCCATTGTTGCCAACACTGACAAGTCCATGATCGTATCTGCTTCTTCTTTCATCCCTTTCTCCACCACCACCACGGCTTGATCATGAGCGTGAACATCAGTCACCCTTTGCCATGTTTCCGAAATTTTCATGACCAATCCTTTTAGACATTCAGCTAAAGGCACAATAATCAGCGCCAATAGACATAACACCATGCCTATCATATTAAGCAAGGGAGATAAACTACTTGCTCCGAGACTAATCACTATTGCATACACTCCAGTTCCAATGGTTATCATTGAAACAACCATAAATCCTACCTCTTGTTTCTTTGCACTTCCAATATCAATATTACGGACGAAAGGGGATGCAATAACAGCTGCAATGAGAGGCAATATAGAATTCAACAGAAGATACTGTTCACTTCTCCTGAAGAGAGTCGAAGAAAGAGCATTAACTATAGCCGTGTAGATCACCGGGCTTAACCCAATATAACTAGTCGTCAGTCCAACAGCAGCTTGTCGATGAAACGGGAAATTCCGAACACTAACAATGTAACTGACCGTGTTGATCCAACAGATACTATTCCCTGCTATGATAGTGAGCACAAAAAAGTTCCAGTAGGAAAGCGAACCAATGTGATGGCACAAATACAGGTACTGGAAACCATAACCGATCAGCCCGAGCAATGAACCGATCATGAGGACTACCCCCAAGGGTAGATAGACGGCAGCAATGCCGGAGAACCAGCCTAGGAGTTTTCCCGCATCGGATGCAAAGGCAAGGTTATTGAGCTCTACTTGGGTCAAGGAGAGGATTTGTTTTAGCTCGGAGGAGTACGCTGGGAAGTTCGAGTTGGTTCCGTTGATAGATTGTAGGAGAATAACGGCTACAAGGCTGAACCATTGGAAAGCCGTCGAAGACGACATCCTGGAAGGTTTCGAGTCCATGAGAGTGGGAAAATACTGAAATCTTAAGGTTCCATGAGCATTGAAAACTTGAGATTTATAGCATTTGCTTAGTACAATGTGGGGAGACTTACGAACAACAAGTTATAGAGTAGGTTCATCTTGATGCGTTCAGACTCCTGGATAAAAATGTTTATGGTTACTATCTTTCTAGCTTCAGTAGCTTCACTATTCCTTTGGTCTTAACGCACGCCGTACCAACACTCCCTGCTGATCTCTCCTCTACGATGATTCGAGTGAGATTCGGGACAACACTTTGCCAATTTGCCAATTAGTCATGTTAGATAAATTATCAAATATGAATTTATCGTGTTACGAAATGAGTTTTTTCAAACTGAAATTTGGTTTCTCATACAATAATTTTAAACTCATGTTCATTTAATTTTCAACAATCAAACATAATGCGTTAATCCTAAATTAATTCACACAATCAACCCCTCAACTATTCAGAAAATCCAAAATACATTCAAAGGAGAACATACTTATTAAGCTCATACAATTGATAATGCCTAAATATGGTCATAAAACAAAACTCAGAAAACTTCTGAAATTAAAAAGGGTGCATGGGGGATGCAGCAGCAGTCGTGTAGTATGGTACTCCATTAGATAGGAAATAATGAGTGTGAAGACTCTCAAAAATAAAAGAGGGAAATCTCCCTACAAAAATTATAGAAAAGATGAGAAAATTAATTATTTTAGTTAATATTATTGTATCCATATTTTCTAAGTTACAAGTTGAGGACTAGTTTGAAGATTAGTAGGCCAACCAATCAGACGATTGGACAAAACATGTCTCTAAATTGGCACCTCCCTTGTATATGACGAATAAATGCATAATGGTCCGATCAGTTCTGATGAAAAAACCGGGTCTGAGTTTTTCTGAACTAAAGATCAAGCAAGTTCAATACTGATGGCAAATGGATATTAGTATTACCTTAACAGCAGGATCGCAAAGCGAGCGAGCAGTCAAATAACCTTATTCATATAAGTTGCAGTTAACTGTATATGACAAGTCCCCGTGCAAGAAGGCAAGTTTCTCTTTAGGGGTTGAAATAGGATGGGCATCAGGTACAAAAGGCGAAACCAGAAGCTGGTTTATGTCATGGCTGACTCCATCAACAAGATATTACTCTACCTGATAAAAAGAAACGGCATCCTGCTCGCTTACTGATAGTATAATCTTGTGTTTGTGGTTTATTGTTAGTCCTCTGAAACTAGGGTGCAGGACCATTGATAACACATGCACGGAACCTGGACCGATGTTAATGAATCATCATCGTATAATTACTTGCAACAATTAGCTGGAAATCCTAAATTTTTTTCCACACTAGGTGTATTTATGGCCTGAATCTTCATGTGTTCTCCACACTATCAAGAATTTGAACAAGAACTGTGGCGCTATTTGATATATTGCAAACCTACCTCTAAGATATAACCCTTATGATAAATTTGGACAAATAAGATGATATCGTGGAGATCAAAGTGTACAGTACCAGCCATGAGAGGGCACATAGCTAAGTTTGAAAGCGAAATGCATATCTTGGACCAAGAATTAGCTTCCTAGGATTTGTTTAGTATAGCTCTTCCAAATATTGATGAATAAGGCCACAAACAAAAATATTCGGTATAAGAAAAGAAAGAAAAAAAAAAAAAAAGAACAGCTGAGAGGGCAAACTAGATTTTCAATTCCTTGTCTGAAGAAACTAGCAACGGCGGATTTGTTTCTTGTATTTGCAGAAGTA
The DNA here is from genome assembly GCA_001925005.1 of Drosera capensis. Taxonomy (NCBI): domain Eukaryota; kingdom Viridiplantae; phylum Streptophyta; class Magnoliopsida; order Caryophyllales; family Droseraceae; genus Drosera; species Drosera capensis. The sequence goes on along the minus strand of LIEC01012159.1, from coordinate 369,932 downwards.
GATTTTACGTTATGGATTATGTTTCTACAGGACAATCTATACTCCAAGTCCCCAACAAATAAGACAATCTGAGAAACGACGTCTCTGAATCCATGCCTCTCTTGCGTATATGGTAGAAAGCTTATAATTAATGGTATACTGTCACAATACGACTGAAAAGTGAGTGATCGGCCAGATTAACTTTAATTGAGGAGTATATAGTAGAAAGCTGTATATGACAAGTCCCCTTACTAGAAGGCAACTTTCTCTTTAGGGGTTGAAATAGAATGGGCGTTGGGTAGATTAGGCGAAACTAAGCTAACTTAAGTCATGACTGACTCTGTTAACTCATTCTAGCTATCTGAAAACAGATACTATTACATCCTGCGAGCTATATATATAGAAAGTATGCATCTATGTATGTCTCCGACTGCTAGTTCTCGAAAAGTAGGATGCAAGACTATTGATAACACATGAATGGAACCTGGACCTATGTTCGTGAATCATCATAGTATAATTACATGCAACACTTAGCGGGAAATCCTATATGCTTTTCTGTACTAGGTACATTTATGGCCTAAATCTTCATGTGTTTTCCACTCTCATGAATTTATAAAATAAAAAAAACCCTTAAATTTCCGCCATTATAGGAGAATTCTCGCACAGAGGCTATAGTGTGTAGATCTCATTGAGGCACATGGATCAATAGCAGTTGTCGTTATTGGAGCATTACAATTGCTGGTTTCGACTGTTACTCTTGATTCATAAAACAACTGCAATAACCATGATTTATGCATATACTCATTGTTGTAATTGTTGATATCGGCCATACCATAATTCAAGTTTCTATAGCTTTTTTCACGGATGGGTCATTAGAAATGTTGAGGTCTTATATTAGCATTTTGATGCAAAGTTATAACGTCCCAACAAATCCTCCTTATCGAATAATTATCAAGATTTGCTTCAACACAGACAACTTTCCCCATAAGACTTTACTAATCAATAAATATGTAATATGTTTTGATCTCACTCGTATATATTCTTAAAAAACTTTTGATGAGGTCTCTCAAGGAAAATAGCAAAACTATCAAAATAGACATTTAAACCGTCTTCGTTAAGGGGGGCTATGTGCAAAACTTCAACATTCCGTTACTTTGGATGGAATTTGATATGAAACCCTACTTTTTGACGTTGGCCCAATTTTAATACCCTTTATGCCCTTACCAAACCCTAAACCACAAATCCCAAATCCAATCCCAAATTGCGAAACACACAAGCGAAATCCCAAATTGCGAAACACAAAAGCGAAATCCCAAATTGCGAAACCAAAATCAAAACTCTAAATTTGAAGACCAAGTTCGAAATCTGCACACGTTCTTGTCAACTAGTTCAAGTGGTCTTCATTGAGATTAATCAGAAAGTTCAATTACATAAGAAAGAAAAAAGGGTTCAAGCCATCTGTATAATCTGCTCCGATTATCACAAGATCAAAATTATTAATCCAAAATTCCAACCCTTCTTCCTTAGCTTGATTGAGATCGATACCAATCAGATCCGGAAGACAATCTGCGGCTTCAAGATCAAATCTGTTCGAGATTCAAAGTCGCTTTGGTTTACTCCTTGAAAGACCAGAGCTACGACCTTGCCAGAGAACTTGTTTCGGTGGAGATCAACAGAGCACGAAATGCAGAGTAATGAAAGCTACACAATCGACGGCTAGGAGTTTTGAGGTTAGAGAGAAAGGTGGAAAATGGGTGTCTTCTCCCATTGATTATAGGGGTAATGTTGACATTTTCTATTGAACCGTTAACAAAGCTAACGGCAGAAAGACTCCGGGGTCTAAATGCTTATTTCAAAAACATAAGATGTCATTGTGCTAAACTACTGGAATAGTTTAGGACGTTAATATACCATTTTCCCGGTCTCTTATCCATGTTATTTTAAAGAGGGGTGAACTAGGAAGAAGTTCATAAAATCCATGTTATTTATCATTAAGTGTTGTTTAAGATTTTAATTATCAAAAAGTTCCCAATCACCTTATTTGAGTATAAGAAAAAAAAGAGTTATATCACTTAATTTATTAAAAAAACTAAATAATAATTGTTAACTTAGATTTCACTTTTTGATAAATAAGTTTTAAGAATGACATTTATATGTGATTTACATAAAATGAAATTTTCTTAAAAAATCTATTGAATATTACAAAATATTAAATTGCTGCAAAAGAAATAAGAAATTTTTTTTTTTAGTAAAATAGAGTTTTATCATCTTATGTGTTCTTCTCAACTCGATTAAAAAATAAATAGTTTCATCTAGGTTATTTAGGTCGTTTCAGCTGGATCGATAGAAGATGTGTTTATAAGATTGATAATGATAAGTTATAGTAATTGATTATAATTTTATAATAACGATTTTGATATTTGATAAAATAATAATAATTTAAAGTTATTTTGTTTGGTAAAAATAATTATGATTTCTTCTTTAAAGAGAAAAATACTTTCAAATAGATAATGAGTTAAAACTGAAAAATTACTTAAATTTATATTCAAAAAATATTAAACATCTTTCTCAATTTTATAAAATAAGTTAAAAATAATTTTAATTAATTTTAAGTCCGACCTTACTGGTATGGAGACACGGGTTCACTATAAAATCGACTGCATCCTCTTCATATCCAACTACTTTCTTCATTTCTGCTTCCACTCACCAGGGCCACTCATCCATCTCCTTAGGGTTTCAAAGGGCTTAACCACATCACACTACACTCAAATCCATTTCTTGCAGAAATAGTTAGGTAAGTAATCTCATGTTCTCTAATTTGCTTCATTTGTTGCTTCGTAATCGAATCTGTTTATATCGTTGATTTTCGAAGTGTCCTATCTCTTGAATCTGTTTCGGTTGGTGAAATTCAGGGTTCCAAAATCACCAGCTGTCTTGATTAATGGATTCTAGTTTTCCACTATATTTGAGCTAAGATATCTTAAATTAGATGTAGTTTTACCAGCCTTGATGTGTTTATTATGTAGTCTTTTGTGTTTTCTTTTTGGTTCTATATGTTCATGTCTTGTTTAATTCTTATGGTTCAATGTGTATGTTTACCGAACTCAACGGTACTTAACTTAGCCTGGAATGAAAATTTCATGTTTGTTTTATGCTTGATAATGGTCAGATCTATGGATGCACAAGGAGATGTTCTAGATTTGAAGTTATCAACCTTAGGTCAATAGGGAAAAATGAATTTGTCTCTAGCCTTGTATAGTGTTATGTGTGGATCGACCCTTGGATTTGGACCATTGATTTCCAAATCCAATGGTCTGACCATGCATATTTTTAAATTTGACTAGCCATCATTACATCAAGCCCATGTTAATGTCCAAAAACTATATGTACAAAGAAGTATTTTGACGTTTTAGACCTTAGGTGTATGTTATGGGTGCTATTTTGCTTGTTATTTAGTAGTGGTGGTTTGTTCCCCACCGTTGGTGGCCATGAGAATTGAGGGATATTGATGGAAACCAATAATGGCCCATGCTACGTGTGTCATGGACATGGAAGGGTATGCCTGTGTTGCATACCCAATATTACCAATGACATGAAATGAATGATCTGTTACTCAGATTTGTGACATGTGTGTTGAGCTCACTGGTATGAGATGAATATGAACAACCACTTAAGATTATTCACATGTTTTCTTGACCTTCTATGGATTCTTCCATAGGATTTTTTATTTCCATTTTGATAAATTGATCAATCATTTAATTAAGTAAAGAAGTGTATGGGTTGTTAGTGTGAACTCTGAGTTTGGTTTTGGTGATTTTTGGCCTTTGAGTTCTGAGTATATTCTTGTTGTCTCAAAAGTCTATTTGTATTCTAAGCTATGAGATTTATTCACTGGGCATCTTCGGCTCATTTGCTCTCTTTTTTGGAGTTTTTATTTACTCTTCCGGGTTAAGCAGTAATGAAATGACTGAGCTTTCCTCGTGAGAAAGGATTTGATGAAAGTATAGATATGCAGAGTATGTATGTTTATAAGTGTGATGTTTATGTGGATCCAGAAAACAGCACTGTTATAGTCTGAGTGAATATCAGCAAATGTGTTTGTAATTATGAAGTTTGTGAGCATCGTGAAACAGGTTGGGAGTAAAGTAGTATTGATGTTTTGTTTAATGGATAGACCCTAACCATGTAAGAGTATTTTTCTATGGGTCTGCTCTAGGCCGTGCGATCAAGATTGTTATGCGAATTAATTGGGACCTGTGGATCTGGGCTTCTTTTTTTTTTTTTTGTGGTGTGGGGTGGGGGCATTACATTATTTTATCCTATAATACCCGTATAAAATGCATTCTTCATTCTTTATTATCTCATTTTATTCCCCCTAAATTAGGATTGGTGATTAAACTGTATCCGAATTTGGTTTCTGTGGTTTAGCTTGGACCTGTAACATTGATTGAAGTTATCTTATGCTCTTGTTTAGAGTGTAATGTGCTATCTGACAGAGTCCGGTGGAATCTAGTAGTATATGGATGGAAAAATGTCTGTAGAACAAGCTCAAGCTTTCCTTAGCAATATGTTTACCTGATTTACAAGTCTGGCACAAGTCTCTTACCCCTGTTTTATGTTTGTCAACAGAATTGATTCCTGATGTTCTCGTGAGGTGTCAAATCCCTTACCATATAGCTAGGTGGAAAGGGTTGTCTATTGCTGAGCTAACTCATCGTCAGTTCGTCACATTTACAAGTCTAGCATGATGTGTAATGTTAATGGTTTACCTGGATTTGGCATCCTGGCAGTGGCAAGTTCAAGTATGATTTACCATTGCAATGATCGGTGACGAGTGCCCCATCTCCGTCATTATTTCACTCTTCCTCTCACTTCATTCCTGTACATTTTCCCACAATGTTATCCTTGTGCTGCGCCCCTTCAACCCTTCCCTTCTCCAAACCAACCCTTTTTCCAATTCACCCACAGCTGTTGAACTCCTCACATCTGAAGCATTCATTTCCTCAAATTCTCCAAAAAGTTGCTTCAAACTCAGTTCGAAATGACAACACATTTCAACCAGACGGCGACAATCACCGATACTTGCCTTTGAATTCTGAAAGCAGAACACTGTATCCTGGTGGTTACAAGCGACCTGAGATCAAAGTTCCAAGCATTGTGCTCCGTGTGGCAGCGAATGAGGTCCTGGGTGACGGCGGCGTTGCTGTGTTGGATGTGATTGATGAAGCTGTCGCCAAGGAGGTGAAGATCGTTGTGGTTAGTGGCGGGGATAGCACGGGTGGGAGATTGTATCAGGCAGCTTGTTTGCTGAAATCTGTGGTCAGGGACCGTGCTTATTTGTTGATTGATGAGCGTGTTGATATTGCTGCTGCTGTTAATGCTAGTGGTGTTGTCGTGTCTGATCAAGGTTGGTTTCTCATGATTTTGTTCTTTTTTTATTATTATTATTTATCTCAGATGCACTATAATAGGTGTACATGCGTGTTTTTAATGAATCTAATGACCTTCACTGCTCCTTTAAAAAAAAACTTCACTGCTTGCAGGTCTTCCTACTGTTGTGGCGCGAAATGTGCTGATGGGTTCCAATTCTATATCAACTGTCCTTCCTGTAGTTGGAAGGAGTGTTCGAACTGTAGATGCCGCTATTAGTGCTTCTAATTCTGAAGGTGCTGATTTTCTAATCTTTAGCACAGAGGTTGAAGGGCACAATAGTTTGGCTATTCAATCAATGTATGCAAATGTTAAGACACCAATTTTCGTTGTAACATCATGGAATGAAGATGGTGTGCCATTCCATGGAGCTTCAAACTTGATTACAATCGGTGCTAGTGGCTTGGTTCTTCCTTTTAAAGGGTTGAAATTGCTTACGGGTGATGCCGTCAGCAAGTTGTTATCTGATACATATGTTCCGAGTAAAAAATTCGGAAATGGAGCCACAAGTGCCAAGAAGCATGAAATTTCTAATGCAATTGATGGTGTTGGAGGAAAGCGAGTAGCTGGGTTTGTCAAGTTGGAGGACAGAGAATTTGAGTTTATTAGAAAGGAGAGACAGATATTGCTTGAAGCAGTTAACATCATTCAGAAGGCCGCGCCACTGGTGATCATTTAATGTTCACAATTGGTAGTTATGTTTGGACTCTGACTGTCCTCATGCTCAACATATGTCTAATCACAAGAAGATGCTTGATGCAGATGGTCGAAGTCTCACTTCTCAAGGATGCTATTTCTCAACTTGATGACCCTTTTATGATGGTCATCGTGGTATAGTTCCTGTTTTTCTTGTTCGTGCTCCACTTGTTAGCAAGTGCTTGTTGTTGCACTTGATCATTTGGGACTCGAGAAATCTTCTGAGTTAATAAATAACATGGATTTCCATCGGAAATAATAGGTGTACTCAGAATAGTCCAGTGTTAGCATCACTATTGGTTGCTTAACCTCTTCTGTTGACCTGCTTTACCTGAGAGGTGGATGCAGCCATTGGTTGAGTGAGTCGATAGTTCATCATATTTTGAGAATATAGTGAAGAAGTTTGTGGGCTTCATTATATTTCAATAAGAAGATACATACGGAAAATATGGTAATGGTTGCTGTGCTTTCATGGTTCTTTTGCTAAAATGAATGCACTGGAAAATAAAATGAAATTGAGTGTGTATCCTCTTGTTCTATCTTCATAATCAATTTTCTCTGAAAATCCTCGGTTCTTTCGTGTGTTTGGTGGGTAGCCTGATAGTTTTCAAGGTAAGAGGATTTTCCCCGTATGGAAGACACCTCATAGAAAGATAAAGTTCATGCATGCGGTAGACTGTTGAATTGTCATGGCTTGTTTCTGATTTAGCATTCATGTCAACAGGGTGAATTTAATTCAGGGAAATCAACTTTAATAAATGCGCTGCTTGGAGGAAAGTTCCTGAAAGATGGGGTTGTTCCCACCACCAATGAGATTACCTTTTTATACTATGGCGAGTCTGATTATCAACAGAAGCAACGTTCTGAAAGGCATCCTGATGGTCGATTTATTCATTATCTGCCTGCTGAATTTCTGAGAGAGGTATGTATCCTGTGTGTCTCAGAGGTCTTTCTTGATTTACATTCCTCTTAAGTGCTCTCTTTGTTTCATATTCTTTAATGTGTAGACAAATGACTCATAGACCCTATAGGGTTCTTGTCTCACTTTTTCAGAATGTCTGCTCTTAAAAGATGTGGGTTACTTGTTCTTTGCTTAATATCTTGGGGGGTTTTGTGAAAAATATTGTCTAACTATAGCCTCTTGGCTTCTTGGTCGGGTCATCAGTCATGCTAGCTTCACTGCTTTGTTGTTATGTGGATTCTATGAAGTTCAATCTGATGTTTTTTCATTTATTATTTTGTTTCTGATTCACTTTTCCCTTTGATCTTCTTCAAATCGCCACATGTAACTCATCATCTTATATGGACTTGTGACTTTGCATGCTGTCACTAGCATTTTAGCTGTTGGGTGACTTGGGTTTGATTGCTGCTGGTTCTAACTTATTCTGATTCAGAGAGTATTTTGCATTGGAACTTGATGGAGACTTGAATAGCTAGTGTACTGGAGTGATGCGTGTTATTGTTGTTAATCTTGTGGATATGTTGGCTATACCATGGAGCTGATTTTTTCATCAACGACCACTCCCATGTGGAGTCGTGGCAAAAAAAATAAAATATGTGTAGGGCTGTTAATTCGCCTTTAATCCTCAAAAGACAAAGTTTGTGGTGTACCATGACAATAAACTTTCTGATCTTCAGCCGTGTCATTGACAAGCGTATTATTCACATTTTGTATGAGTTCGAGGACTTTCTTCTAACAGTCATAACTTTTCGTAAGAAAGGTAAGATATTCGTGAAAGAGAGGGAATTTGTGTTTTGTCTGAAGTTTGTAAACATGCACAAAAAGGGATTTCTAAAACACTTCTAAAGTTCTATTTCTATTAATGATTTTTGGAATATGTAATATTGCACTATCTCTACTTATATTATTGGTCCATAAATCCTGTATAAAGCTCTTTTCTTTTTCCTTTTTCCTGCATCAGATGCTGTAGCATTATAAGGTTGTATTTGTCCTTGTAACTCTTTAGTGGTTGTTCAGGTCTTTTCAAAATTTTCCTTTGTTAGGATTGTCGAATTAAACTCTTATACTATCCGGATGTGCTTACTATGGCCTATGTCGGGCAGTGTTTTTCACTTTAAGGTGCAGAATCGTTCTAGACATGGGCGTGGAAAATCTTATCTGGAAATTTGTTTATCCGGGTCAACTTTGATATCCAAGTTCATATCAAAGCATTAGATGGGCATAGATGTATTTTCTCCTGGAAATACACTAGTAGTACGTGCTTCTATTGTCTTGTAGTTTTATCCGAGAAGATACTTTGTCAAAGAGATGCAACAGAAACATCTTTATCCTTCCATTGTTTGACTTTTGAAAGCAGATGGTTATTGTTGACACCCCCGGAACGAATGTGATTCTACAAAGACAACAACGCCTCACTGAGGAATTTGTGCCTCGAGCTGATCTGCTTCTTTTTGTGATCTCTGCTGATCGCCCATTGACTGAGAGTGAAGTATGTTTTTTTCTTTGTCCCTACATCACTATGATATATTTTACGAAGTCTTGAATAACTCTATTGTTTGAGATGCTGCATGAGAGCACGTTTGAGACTGAGTAGACTGACCCTTGAAATGTTGTTTGCAGTTTTGTATCTATTTAAAGGCAAACTGAAATCACAAAGTTTTTATGGCTTTCAATCATGATATGGGAGGGGTTTAATCTCCCAGTGGCTGATAAAGCGAATGATCCCCTTTTTTTCTGCTAACGCAGGACAGGCTAAAGTTTTTATCATAGAACAATCCAGCTATTTTCTCACTAGCTGCTGAAAGATACTGCCCTAAAGTTTTTTTCCCCTCGTTGGACTCATCTTCTTATAGACGAATGTCTTCAATGTCAACTGGATGAAAGCTTCAGCTGACGTGCTGCATTCTTCCTCAGGTTACTTTTCTACGTTATACCCAGCAGTGGAAGAAGAAAGTAGTGTTCGTACTGAATAAATCCGATATGTACCAAACTGCAGATGAGGTTCTCTTGCTGTTCTGCATATTTAACTGCAGTATGTTGAACATTATTGTGCTTTTGAACTCATCCTTATCGTGTCATAGTTTTATGAATTTCAAGGAACAGATAGGCATTGTAGAAAATCCACCAGGAAAAGGAATGACCTAGGTTGTGGATTTCATCTTATCTTCAGCCCGTTTCATGCCGGGATTAGAGATGAGAATTTTGTGTGGTACCTGAGAGCCAATACGTAAAACTAAGTACTCTTTTGGTCTCCATAACCGAGCCCACTTTGTGGGTTTAATGCTTAGAAAAAAAAAAAAAGAGGAAATCATAGGACATGCCATTTTTGCTATTTCTGCTGGTCTCTTTTTTCCCTTTCAACTCGAATATTTATGATTAATTTGATCCAAAATCTTAATATTCCAGCTTCAGCAAGCTGTTACATTTGTCAAAGAGAACGTCCAGAGGTTGCTGAATGTGCAAGATGTAACATTATTTCCTGTATCTGCGAGATCTGCCCTTGAAGTCAAGATCTCGTCTGGTTTAGCCAAAGGCAGTGCAGGACCGTCAAGGCATGAATCTTGCCATAGCGCTCAAAACTTTAATGAATTTGAGAAGTTCTTGTACAGTTTTTTGGATGGCTCAACAAGTGCTGGACTTGAAAGAATGAAAATTAAATTAGAAACACCAATGAGGATTGCAGAACGGCTGCTTTCTGCCTGTCAAACTCTTGTCACACAAGACCTTCGGCGTGCCAAGCAAGACTTGGACTCGGTAGAGGAGCTTATTAGCAGCGCCAATGTCTACACTACAAAACTGGAAAGTGATAGCCTTTCTTGGAGGAGAAGGATCGCTTTCCTGGTACTTCTGCTATTTGATAGGAGTAGCCTCTTTGCAAACAATATTATCGTTGTATATCTTACTGTTAACAAAATAGAGTCACTGGTCTACCATGTTCCTAGGCCTTTTCTGCAAAGCTCGAGTTTATGGGTAGGCTAGGCTCAGGGCATTCATGTCATGCGGCCTGTTAAGATTCTTATCATATTCTTGGTTTGGTTAACCTGAGTATTTTATTTTGAAGCCCTAGATTGTGGTTAGGTGGTTTCCTTGAATGACATTTCTTTCTGTACAATTCCTCATGTCCTTTTTTATTCATAGTATTTGTAATTTTAAGCGCATTTTATGACAGCTTCCTTCTTATGATATAAAATATCAATAAAATTTGACGTTTGCATAGAAATGCAGATTGGTACTACACAAGACAGCATTGTAAAGCTTGTGGAGTCGACGGTTCAGCTTTCAAATGTGGACATAGCTGCATCATATGTTCTCAGAGGGTCGAAGTCTGGTTCTACTATAGCTGCCACTTCAAGTGTCCAAAATGACATTGTTGGTCCTGCTCTTCAAAACGCAAAAGTGAGTTGGCAACTTGGGCTAGTTTAGTTCTGTGTACTATTCAAGACCTACCATGGGTTGAGTTCATATCATGCCCCTAGAATAACCTCAAGTCGGGATGAAAGGCAACGATTATATGTCAGGTAGCCAAGTATAGGCACGGAAATGATTGGATCTTTGCTCTTTGATATCGTTTTTAACGAACCATTGTCTACTTGAATTGATGTAGTTAACCACTCTTAGTGGTATGAGGGTTAGTAAGGAGAAGTTCTGATCAGACCTGTAGTAGCTCTCTGTCTCATGTAAAATAAACCATGCTATATTTGACTATCACAGTATGGTACAAAGAACAGGAACTACCTGCAATTTTGATGGTTTTATTTTATTTTTTAGAGCTACACAGGCAGAGACCAGTGGAATGGGTTAGATTCACTCGTACTTGTCTTTACTAGCTTTACAACTTTTTTTTATTTTTCGTTTATTTTTGAGTTTTTGGCATGTGCTCTGTCTTGTTGTGTAGATGCTTCTACGGGACTATTCTTGTTGGTTGAGGGAAAGCAAAGACCGTGAAGCTATGCGATGTCATGGATCGTTTGAGAAGAGATGGTCTTCATCTGTTGGCCCACTCAACCAGGTCAACTCGAACTGCAGTGAGTCTCTGATGGAAGTTGATGATCTGAGCCTGAAGTGGATTGAAAAATATAGTGCTGCTTCAGCTTCACAGTTATTTGACCTGGAAATCCGTGATGTGGTAAGTACATGATAATTTAAGCAGTTAAAACATTGGATGCAATGATAAGTGTCTCTCATTGAACTTGTTTGATGTAATTCTTCCTTTGAAGATGAGTGAATATGAATGATGAGGTTCCCTTCCGTATATTTTGGATGGTGAGTTTGAACTACTGAATATAACCATGTTGAACCCCTTTTTCGTGCTAGAATCTCTTTGGTAAGGCCATTGGATGTACACCAACTGGTTCCGAGTTCTAGCTCCATAACCTTATACATGTTACTCATGGTGGGTTTTTATTGTTGCTTGGTTTGAGGCACATGCTTGCCAGGAACAAAAGCTTTTGACGGTTTAATATATTTACCTGTGTTTGTACCTGATACACAACCGTTTGTGACAGTCACATTTACCTTGTCGAGCGTGTGAGGTCCTAGGTTATGGAAGCTTTTATTTCCCATGCAGTTCTTGGGAACCTTTGGAGGTTTAGGAGCTGCCGGCTTGTCAGCATCGCTGCTCACTTCTGTGCTGTCGACCACATTGGAAGATCTTCTTGCACTTGGTCTCTGTTCTGCTGGCGGGTGAGTTTTCTTCTTCTACAAGTTCTCTAATGCTCCTTCGAGAACATTTCTGTTGTGTAGGCATCATGTCTTCTGTGTTGGCTCTTTATCTAATTATTACTTGCCCCTTGTGTTTTGTGTAGCTTCTTAGCTGTTGTTAATTTGCCCGCAAGACGGCAGAAGATGGTAGACAAAGTGAAGTACATTGCTGATACCGTTACTGCAGAAATTGAGGAAGCAATGCAGAAACAACTCTCAGCCACCGTGAAGAGCTTGCAGAACTTCGTGCAAGACATAGGCAAACCTTATCGTGAGGCCGCACAAGAACGAATTGATGAGCTGGTAGAGCTTCAAGGGGAGCTCACCAACGTAGAAGGAAAGCTCAACAGCCTGCAGATCGAACTCCAGAACTTTCACTTGTCTTGAAATGCTGGCGGTACATGATCTGAGAATGGTCATCTAGTACGAGGCATATGTGGTTGTGTATGAGGTATATTACTATGAGGGTTATACTGTAGGTTTGACAAACAAATTATAGTTACACGCCAAATTGAGCAACCTCATATTCATTGTATGAAATCAAGCCCTTTCTACCATAATGCTAGTACAATTTTGTGTGAAATCTATGAGCTTCCTATACATACATTGTCATAGCAGAGTCCTAAAGTATCTGGCATACAGGAATCATCAGGATGGACTTATCCATCGCGTTAACCGTCTCAGGTAGAAAGCTTGATTGCATTGAAAAAGGTTCCCGAATTTCTTTCATTTGATATTCGTCTGCTGTTGCAGCCTGTAATGTCGTCCGAGTTCGGCCATGTTCTTTTTCACACTTTCAGAGCCCAAGACATCATCCAGAGTCAGTAACCTCTAGCTGCTTACACTCAGTTTCAACACCTTATAAACTTCGTTCATCACTCGTCACGAAAATTGCAAAAGACTGACACGCACGATTTCAAATCGCGCTGGGAGTAGGTTTTATTTCCTTTACCAAAACTACACGAATTTGTAAGTGATTTTTGGACTTCTATCTTGATTAAACGGCTGTTCAGTTTTTGTTCTATTTCATATAATGATGGTTAACTCGTCATGAATAGAACTTTTTGGACACACAGATGTTTTTTCATCCTTTTTTTTCTTGTATTTTATTTTGATGCTTGTACAATTGTTGTTTGTGAATTACTTATATTTTACTTGCATCTGATTTTTTATGATCTTCATCTATAATCATAAATTCGTAATGAAAAACAATCTTTACATTATTAAAAATATCAAATATGTATATTTCATTGTTTTCGAGACATTATTTATGATGGGATACTTAATTTTAGTCGTTGTTTTCGATATCACTAACCAAATCTAACGTTATACCTAGTATACACCGAACAAACGTAAAACAACACAAACACTCGAAGCTTATGCCTTTGTCAAACACAACCAAAAACCCCTCGGCCCTTGCATCCATTCATCGCAGTTCTTCCTCTCTTCCCATCAAAACAATCCAATGATGAAGCGGGCATGGAAAATCTCACAAAATTCGTCCCTTTCACTCCACTCCTTGCTCTTCCCAATCAAACCCACACTACCAAATCCAAGTACCCTTCAATTTCCTGCAAAGGGTACCCAATTCTGCACCCGAAGTGTCCCTTCATCCCGTGGAGTATACAAATCCCTGGCTGGTTTATTCGATCTGTATCATCATTCTCATTCAATTGGGTGCGAGCATTGGAAGGAGATGTGTGAGAAAGTTGAGAAGTTGAAGGACGAGGTGGTGGCGTGTGATGGTGATGGGGAGAGGGTCGTTGGGGTGCTTGAGGAAAAAGGTGGGGTTTTGTTTGGGAGGTATAAGGGTGGGTCGGCGCTGATTGAGCTCTTGGCGCGGTTGAGGGGGTCGCCGCGGTTGGCGATGGAGGTGGGTGGGTTTGTTGGTGTTGGTTTGATTGTGGTACTGTGAAACAGTGTCTCTGTTGTTTGCAATAGGAGTAAGACCGTGGAATATCATGCCCTCCCCGGACCTTGTTGGTGGCGGGATTACCTGGTGGTTATTGTTGTTGTTTTGTTTGTGGTGTGGTGCGTTTTGGTGATGTGGTAAAAAGATGGGGTATTTGAATTTGTGTAAGAGAGTAGTTACAGATTTTGGAGAAATTTTGTGTAGTATGAGTGTGATACAAAGAGTATATGTGTTTACCAACCAAGTCTTCGTGAGTGGTTTCTTTCTGGTTTTCTTGATATTGGTTTCATGGTCGATGTGAAGTTTTGAATTTGTGATTGTAGCGGGTGGTTTGATTGATTATGAGTCATGGAGTGTAAATATCGTTTTTTGGAAATACTAGGGTCTTTGAATAGCAACATCCTGGGGTGTGTTTGGTTTGAGGTAAATGGTTGAAATGAATCAGCATTTTGTGATAGTTTGAAGTTTCTGCTGAATTGTACGTTAGTGTTTGATATAAAATGGTTGCTACACGGATTTTTAAGGTTAATGTGTATGTTTTTTTATCAGTCATATGTTCTAGCAGTTTGGTAGGCAACTGGTAGACGTGAGTGTGATGGGATTCTGAGCGCTAATAATTTTGCACTATTTAGTGTTTTTCTTGCCAATCATAGTCACTGCTCTACATTTTATTTTAAATGCGGAAGGAGATGCGTGGCTGTTATGGAGCGAAGCTATAATTAGTATTATCTTAGGTTTCTATTGACCGAATGTGTTTGTTATCCTACCTTCAGGTGTTCAATTGGAGAAGGGAATCCACAGATATGTGCTCTCCTCTCACATCTGAGGAGTACGCAAAAGGCATTACTGTTGCCGGGAGATGTAAGGATGTCAATCTTGCTCTGGAATTGTTCAGAGAAGCTTCTAGTAGAGACATCAAAACATCGTCTACTTATAATGCTTTGATGGGCGCCTACTTGAATAATGGTCTATTGGATAAATGCCAATCATTGTTTAAAAAATTCAAGCGGGAGGCTAGCTGTTCTCCTACTATTGTAACATACAACATTCTTATTTCCGTCTTTAGCCGTTTGATGTTGATCGACCACATGGAAGCCACTTACCAAGAGATAAACGATTTGAATCTCGATCCCACACTGAGTACATATAACAATTTGATGGCCGGATATGTTACAGCTTGGATGTGGGATCGTATGGAGCATATATACAAAACCATGAAGGAAAGATCTATCAAGCCAGAAATAAACACTTATTTGATTATGCTTCGAGGATATGCTCATTCTGGTAGGTTGAAGAAGATGGAGTTGATATATGAGCATGTATCACAGCATGTTAATGAGAATTGCGTGTTCCTTATCAGAGCTATGATATGCGCTTATTGCAGAAGCTCGGATTCTGATAGAATCAGAAAGATCGAGGCCTTGTTGAAGCTGATACCAGAGGAAGAGAACAGACCATGGCTAAATGTATTGCTGATTCGTGTATATGCTCAAGAAGACCAGCTGGAGATGATGGAAAAATTTATTGATGATGCTTTTGTGCGTCAGACACCTGTGATAGCAGTAGGTGTGATGCGCTCAATTATAGCTACTTATTTTCGTTTCAATGCGGTGGAGAAACTTGTGGAATTCGTAAAGCGTGCGGAGGCTGCTGGATGGAGGATTTGCAGATCTCTCTATCATTGTCAGATGGTCATGTATTCCTCACAAAGTCGGCTGAAAGAAATGGAAAATGTCCTCAAGCAGATGGAAAGTGTCAACATACACACTACAAAGAAAACATTAGTGATTTTGTTCAAGGCTTACTCCAAATGGGGCCCTACATCCAAACTTGAGCAAGTAGTAGGATTAATGTGGAAGCATGGTTATGAAATTCTTTTTGACGTGGGAAGTTTATGATATTGATTCGCTCAAAGCATATGGTCATTGTAGGCGGCATGAAGAGTTGTCGGTTGACTCCATGGCTCCATGATATTGTTTGATTCAGCTGATGAAAGGTACCGCCCAATTCCCCTAACCCTCACCTCCAGAGAAAACAAATAGTTCAATGTGTAAAACGTCCAGAAAAGATTGATATACCAGTGGTTTTCCTATATCATGGTTTGTTATTGTTAATTTGTTGTTTGTCTCAAAATAGCATGTCATGACCTTTCTTTTCCATTTGATATTCAAGTGCTTTGATTGACTCATCAATCCTTTTCATAAAGTACTTGTTTGAGAAGACCAAAACGAAGCTATAAGACTTTATATGATCCATTTCATTTCGAGCCAATGGGAGGTGGCTGTAGCCTTGAGAAGAAAATAGGTGATAATTAATGGTGAATTTTTTTAATTTTTTTTTTCAAGTCTAGAGTTATGAAGTTGTTTCCTAGACAATGTCTAGGCGACCTGGCACCCAAATCTAGCCTCGCCTAGCTCTGGTCATTTCATTCTTCTATTCAGAAAATCTGGAATATTATGTATACCAAGTAGCATCTTAATCCATATGAGCACAACATAATATTCAAAGAATTCAAGTGGTGGAATGGGTAGGGTTTTTTCCCTTTTCAGAATACATAGTTCTATAGATGATGGATCTAAGATAAGGGATAAGTAACCATAGCTATGGCTTCAAGTGCAAGCATTGAACATAGTTTTCAAGTATAGCGTTGCCTTAGTCTCATCATAGACGCCTAGGAGCACCTAGTCCTTACCTTGTACACCTTGGTTTGCCTTGACTTGGGGGATTGAAATTTTTTTATTAAAAAAAATAAAAATTGAATGAAGTATAGGGTTCTATGTGTTGGGAAAAATTGATTTTTTAATAGTGTGCATTGGGCTGTAGTGGCTGTAGCCCATTGGATATAGCTAAGTCCACATAATGGAGATAATTTACTGAAAAGAACAGTTTCATTAGGGTTTCTTAACTGTTAGTGGGGTCTCTTCATATTTAATGAGATTTCGTCTTGCCACTAAGGCTTCTCAAAACGCGATGTCGTTTCTTCATATTCGGTGTGATTTCTTCACACTGAGTAGGGTTTCATTGCAACTAATTGGTTGTAGTTGGTACGGCTTCGTATTCCTCTTTTTAATAATGTGTTGTAAGTTATTTAATGAAAATATTGGGACTATTTATCTTTTTGAAAACTCAATTTTATCAAAAATTTAAACTGATGATAAATAATCTTCTTCTTGTGCATGCCCTTTTATGGGTTTAAAGAATGGACAACAATACATCCGTTTATCTTACAAATCAAGTGTCAAATAGCCATCACGTAAAAAAATTGGAAAATAAATAAGAAAGACATAATTGAACTCCTGATCTCGATGTCGTATCTGCTCTGATAACATATGGAAAAATCAACTCTATGAAAAATCCAAATCAATAGTATGCTTCATGTTGGATCTTAAAAGCCCTTTTATGTTTCCTTTTATGGTTTACAGTACTTATAAAGAAAAATAGTATTTAACTCTCTTGAAGTATTGAATCGTGACACATAAATCCCATCAAATTTAAAAATAAGCACTTAACTTTTTTATCTTCAATAAAAATCGTATTTTTTTTCACAAATCCCCATTAAAAAGAGTTCATAAGGAGGTCATGTGAATATTTTCAACTAACTTAAAAAAAATTGCATTATTTTGGAGCGAAACACCATTTCAAAGTAATTGATAAGGGGTCATCTGCATATTTTTAAAGTTTAGAGGGGTCATCTGTCACTAAATAATAGTTAGGGGAGGGAGGGGGATGTCTTATGCGCTTTTTCCTATTTTTAATGACTTCATATTTTTAAAAACCTAAGTTTACTTGAGTATTAGTATGTCATTTAATAGACAAGTCATTATGACATTGCCTGTATATCAGAATCCATATATTTGCTCAAATATGTATTCAAGTGTTTGGTGCAAGTTCTACCTTATGTTTTACTTTTAGCCTTACAGACAGCCTAAGGCATTTTAGGATTATTTGGTTCGTCTCGTCGACTTTCTGCCTTCATAACTATGGCTTTATGTGTTGGATAACCCTTGCCAAATGATGAAACTGAATTCTGATGATAGCATCTCTTAGATTAAACCTTTTTTTATTGCTTGTGATGACTGATGACTGAATTTTGGTACTCGACTTGCTGACCAGATAGTCTTTATCATGTATCAAGGAAAATAGCAGGAACCAAGGGCATGTCTGGGGTCATCGTGGAGTGAAAAGGGGCATTCATCATTGTTTTGGCTTCTGAGTGCATAAGGAACTACCCTGCTGTGGAAATCAAATGTATATCTGTGCGCAAGAATAACATTCAGAAGAAAAGAGTGAATACGAAAAATGAATTTATGATTCTTCTTCTTTCCTACTGTCACCCCTTGTTGTTAGTACGTATATGTTGGTTGTTCAGCATCCATATTGTTGAGAATCGTCTATGCTAAGTGGTGACATGTGGAGTCATCGTATTTCTTTTGGATGTTTAGCACTCTTCTTGTTTCTTTTCCTCATTTCCGATGCCCTTCGATCATACCATCTGGTATGATGCTCATTCCTACTCTGATTTGTTTGTTTTTGTTTTTGTATAGGATGGAGGTGTGTTGAGTAGTTTGTTTTAACATATCACATTGTAGCTACTATGTTGTTTAGCAATTATTTCTTTCTGTAGGGAATGATAGGTTCGGTGAAGTTCATCTCTCCATTTGAGAAGGTCAATAGAAGTTTTGTCCAGGACGAACATTAAACATTGATATTCTCTCGCAGCAAATTGGTTCCTTGGAATGAGCTGGAATAATGTGGCAGATTATGAAGGTAGATTTTCTTTTTATATAACCCAAATAAGCATATAATTTGTTTGCGTCTTCTTTTACCATGTGATTTCTTCCGTAGAATCTCGTTGTGACTGAAATCAATTACTGGAAATTGGCAGAATTGAAAAGCTCCGGTATGCGAGCTTCCTTATTGCACATCATGGAGAAATTCTGATGAATACATGTACTTCTACTCTTGTAGAGTTGTTTCTGACTGCTTCATAACCTTTTTCATAAATAGGATAAACTAATAAAGGCTTGTAGTTTCATTCCTGCTGTTACTTTTCATCATGATTTCAATATGCACGTCTGTAAGTGCATCTCTCTGTATTGATTATGACTCAGTTTCTTCTCTAAGCAATATGCACCTGGGGAAAGTGCTTTATTTGCTCTGTATGGGACTTCATCTCAGATCCTTGCGTGAAGCCTGATTGATTTTGCTTCACTAGGGTGACCCTGTTTGATTGATTTTGTATCAAGAATAAGAGGGAGGGAGGGAGGGAGAGGAAACCTTGACCTTGTGAGAAGGCATGCTGGTAGTTTCTCGGTCTGTAGTTTGAATATTGACAGAGAGTTGCAAATTTTGTGACTCAGGGCCGGGGGAAACATTGAGGCTGAATACCCTTTTATCATTCCATAGTCCTGGAAGTCCTCTCTATCTCTCTCTGAACATTCTAGGGTACATGTGATGGGATTTTCAGTTCTTCACATTCCATAGTGCTTGTTTGCACCGATGGTGTTATTTCTGCATCGCTTCAACTTTCTTTGGTAACTGGACTGTTCATGGATCCTAAAGTTTGTCCTCTATTCTAGCTCTTCTTATGCGTAGCATAAGTCAATAGACTACGCTCCCATGTTATTGGAACTCGAATAATTGGACTACGAAGCATGTCTGCTAGTTTTACGAACTTGTGGTAATCCCTGGGGTCTTCTAATAAAGTATAGTAGCCATATATACATTGGCTATTATATCAATCTTGTTTCTGATTCAAAGAGCTTTTTTTTTTTTTTTCCAGCATGCCAGAGGACAGCATCAACCATACAGAATAGCAGCATCTCCAGTGTTGCGTCAGCAACAACCTCAAATAACATTTTGGCCACCCTTTTAGATATGACCTCGATTCTACCGCTGTTTTTGCTTGAAATCTCCAATTTCTAACATCCAAGATGTGTACAGCGTGGTAAACCCTCAGCGTACGTGCTAAAGCTCGTGTTCCAGATGAGCATAAGCTACAGAGTATTGAATGGTTGATCCAGCAAGATTTTTGGGTGCTCTGCAGTGAATCGGCCACACATGCAAAAAATAAGCATCCTGTCCAAAAGATTCAGAATCCTATAATCACTTGTTCAAGATTAGAAACAGGATTGTTGTACATTTTTTGCGATCCATTGACTATTGTAAACGAATGTATACAATTGGACTTTCATTATATGAGTAAGCAATTATCTTGTATCGAAATCCGCTACGAGCTTCGGCATTTTAAGTATCTTGCTCTCTCTTTTATGAAAAGTACGTGAAAGCAGCCTCATGATCTCTACTGTCTCAACCGGCTATGCAGTTCCACATGATTTGATGTTCATGCTCGGCGTAGTTTGAGAAGAAAAAAAAAATGTGTTTCTTGCGGCTCGACGTTACACTTGATATTAAGGGGTTGATCTCTTTTTAGCTCACAGCTTTTCTTTATTTGGAGACCTTTGAAGAGATCCGACAGTGGAGAACGGTGCACGGTACCTCTGTTGTGCTCCTTCGACAGCAGATGATCCGTGTCCCATGTCTGGGTGGCTGTTGTGGGTTTAACAACCATAATATATTGAGGTAGTTTGACCAAGTAGTATATGCATCAGAATGTAAAACCTAATGCGGGCATTAGTCACTGTTGTCGTCCTATTTTTTGCCTATCAACCTCCGCTTTTGCGTAGGGGTTATTGTTTTATATTATTGTTTAAAATAAAAAAATAAAAATCCATAATAGAAATAGAAAATTGATAACGAAAACAAAAATCATTTCAGAAAATACAATGATTTTTTTTATAAAAGAAATCTTGAATATCATACTCAAATGAAACAAAAACAGAAACAGAAAATCAATTTTTCTAATATTTGTTTTTTGTTTCTCTTTCATTCGTTTAAAAATCAGAAATCAACATCAAACAGTTCTATTTTATCAGTCACGAAGGGAAAAAAAAATCAGAAATAACAACCATATCAAACCGACTCGTACACAGTCAAGTAAGCGAACTTTGATTCGTCGAATGCGACCACTGAATAATTGGCAGTCTGTGTTATGCAAGTCGTTGTACATCAAAAGAAATAATTAGTGGTATTCTAAGTTTCCCAAAATGAGGAATAGTATGAAGTGTCAAATACTTGTATTCAGCGTGAATGAGGTGTTTCCCATCCTTTTGGAACAAAAACAAGTACTCCGTTTTAAAGACAAATCGTATATTTCAAAATGTTTCAATCTGTCATTCAAGCTTGAAAATCATAACCATTTTAAAGTTGAGAGTATGCTAGTGTGGATGGTACTGCGCCTTGAATTTTGTAGACACAAATCGTTGCTTCAGGTTAACAGTTATATAAGTGAAAAAAAAGATTTACGACTAATTACATATTAGACTATATATATATATATATGATTAGATTGTTGAAACAAAGGATTTATGGATAATCCATATAAGATTATATATGGCTAAATCGTTATATGGGAAGATCTCATATCAAAAGTTTATTTTTATATTTTCATTTAATATAAAAATGATAATTTAATCTTGAATCTTCAAAAATCTAATCATTCATAAAGTTTGCCAAACCCTTTATATAAATATTAGACTCATGGGCTATAATAATCATCGTCTTTATCTATGCTCGGTTCAAATATCCCACAATCATCTTGTTATGTATCATACCTTAATTTCTGATAGATACTTCATTGAATAGTCTACAAATTCTATAATAGTACATCAATATCAACCGTGGCTTGCACAATACTCTACTTTTGTCGTTATTGATCTGAAAGGGGTAACGTGCCTAGGCATCAAACCAAGGAAAGAAAAAAAGAAAAGCAAACCATTAATATGCAGTTCGGTGGACAATGACTTTAGTGTTATTTTTATATAAAAAAATAATTTGATGTTCTTTTGCTGTAGTCTTTGACAACGACCGACAAAATGTCCAAATTATTGTTGGAGACTGCGAAATTCAAAATACAAACAAAATGGTCCACCAATCACAGCCTATACTATACTTACCAGACCAACGTACACTAGAAGACAAATTTGAAATAAAGGGTCCTTCATCATCATCAAAATTTACACTCAAAAGAGAAAAATAACCACCTTTTTTAAATAGTGGAAGTCTAAAGTATAAAAATGTACGACTTAGTTACTAGAAGACAAAATAAAGTTGCGTCAGTTATATAGATTATGACCCATCTCTGATGTCTTAATTGATCACAAGGTTTGTCAAAAAAAAAAAAAGACGTATGCTCTACGTCGTTGAAAGTAGGGTTATAGTTTTAAATCTTCATCGTTCGAGTTCATGATGTCGTAGGAAGAAAAATCAAGGGGTTCTGATTTGAGTGAAATCCACTCTACTGTAGATTTTCCTAAACGACATAGAGATGACTTGACTTTTCGAGTGAAAGATATGGAAAGATATGTCTATTTTGAAAGGATGAAATTTTTTCTGTACTAAGTGATTAGTGACGAGCTATCACAGTGTCGATCTCTATGATTGTGTCGAGTCCGATCAAAGGATGAAGGTTGTATATGTAACATAGTTATCAAGACAAGTTGCAAGTAGATGGATGGAGCTTTGTGCATGCATATATGACAAATTCATCTTGTCCTTACAGTTATGGGTTGCCCATCAATCATGTAGTAGTAGTACGTATCAAAAGGCTTGGATTAGACTAGAGGTAACAAGTCTATGATGACAGAGTTATTATCTTGATTTATTTCGGGATCATTTTCTACAAAAGAGAAAGTTATGAATCTTGTCAATTATGATATCCTTTTTTATAAGTAATTACTTGTTCTCATCTGTTCTCTTGACCCAAGATCTCGATGTATTGAGCAAGTTATGGGGAGCCAGAGATTCTGATGTAATACACATCTTATACCGAGTAATCTTGAATTATACATTTGACGTGTGCTGATATAAAAGGTCGGTTTCTTTATCTAACACAACCTAACGATATTGTTCAGATTTTTGATAAGGAGAATTAAGTCAGTTAAATGCTAGGATTGGGTGAAGTGCTAATATATCTTTCTTACAGCAATGTTCTTTATCCAGAAGACAAACGCATGTACAATAATGTTTGCTGGTTGGATGTCGAATAATGTTTGGCAGAATAGGGGAAACTTGAGACTGGCAAGATGAATTCCAGGAGCATGGGAGCTGTAGTAATTTATCAGGAGTGCAAGAAAAAGGGGAAAAGCACCAAACAGGACCCTGCAGAAAAAGTTTAAACGCATTCATTGAAAGGGATACGACAACCCCTCTCCCGCTCTTCGTGGTTTTAGTCTGTAAACATTAACTCAATGATAAACCTAGGATTGATTTATATCATACGAGAACTGTTACAGAATCTACATAAGATTGGGTGACCAAATGGAGCATGACATACAAAAGAAACTATTGAGTGAATGATGCTTTGGTGTTACATAAGATAACAACCAGCATTAGTATTTTTTGTGCTAACCAATGACAAAAACAAATATATACTTTAAAAAAAAAGGACCCTAGCTAAACCTCAAGACTTGGAAAAAATCTTCACAAACAGAAAAAAAGAGGAGATTTTTTCACTATTTCATAAGAATACCAACTAGTATAGCATCATCATATAATACATGCATATAAGCATCATGGATGTTTCGTTCCATCCATATATGGCACCTAAGATCAGCTTTACTTGTGTATGTTTACAAACAAATAGCCAACAATGTCCTTAACCAATCGACCGGCCACCAACCGACGGCAGGTCCCCTGACGAAACCTTTCAGCTAGGTGGAGGGATTCCAGGTGCTGTCGAAAACAGTTCTAGATCTCCCAGATCATTGGAAACTGATCATACCCAGCTCCAACGCTGCAGGAAACCACGCCGAGATCAACATACCGTCGATGACCTGCTTCGTGCTTCTTAGTATCACACAAGCCTTTAAATCTACACACCAACTTCTAAGTAATACAACCAATTACAGAAAGATCGAAGCTAAAATGTCTAGGGCTTTTTTCTTTGTCATGTATACGATCCATGAATATAAGGGTAAGGTTAGAGGTACCGGAGAGGGCTAATGACTATCGGAATGCACAAAGTCCTTGATCTCCTCCATGAGGGTATAGAAATGATCATTGTTCGGAAGGAAGTAGAACCCGATAGTGGCCTTCTCGAGGTAAAGAAGCTTAACTTGATGTCCGGACTTCTTAAGGCCTTCGACGTAAGCGAGTTGCCAATCCTGGACGAGGTCCAAACCGCAAACAACGACCAGGCTTTTTGGGAAGTCGATCCCCTCTATGTTTTTACCTCTGGGGCCAAAGATGTTGCAAGCCGGGTGGTCTCTATCTTCTCCTGGAGGAAGGTACGCCCGCCAATACCAATCCCGATCCTGAAGTGTGACAAAGTATTTTCCATCCAATCTTTTCTCAGAGTCCATCCTCTGCTGTCCGCCAAACATAGGATGGAGAAGTATGTTCCCCAAGACCTCGACGTCGGACTCAGCAGCCTTGACTGCCACATGGTGAGCAATGTTGCCACCCGAGCTATCCCCACACATATAGACATGAACCTTCCCCTCCTTCCCGCTTTGCAACCACGGCCTGGTACTGACCCATTTCACGGCCGACCACCCGTCTTCATATGCACAGGGGTATCTATGTTCCGGAGACCTATGATAATTAACCGACACCACAACAGCCTTGCAGTTACTGACGAGGCGTCTGCAAAACGTGTCATAGATGGCACTGTTCGCGGATGAATGCGTGAAGCTTCCGCCATGGAAGAACACTATCACAGGCACGATCTCATCCGTGCTCAGAGGCTTCTCCAGCTCAATGACACCCCAATCAGCCTCATTCTCTGAAGCTGGCTGGTAAACCCGATTGAGCAGATTCGCAGACTTGTCGACAATATCGAAACAGAAAACCCCGTCAACAGGGGTCGTATTAGCCGGGACTTTCCTGTCTAGGAACTCGTTCAAGTCCCGGTTGAACGTTCCATCAGGACGACGGAGAAGATTGTAGGAAAGTTTGAAGTTGGAGATCAGGATCCATGTGTTAAGTGGCACAATCCTCTGCAAAAGAAAAAGAACACCCGGATGAAATTAGAGTGTTATAACTCAATCAAGTTCATTGCAGCAGCGAGATACAACAACCCAGTACTTCTATCATTAGACAGGACCTGGGAGCACAAGATATACACCGTATTATCCATGTTGCCGATGTTCCGGGGAAAGCAAGATACAATAACCAACAACATCTAGAAGCACTGAATTTGCGAAGTTGACATATAAAAAAATTATAGTACTGCCCTTTTCTGAAAAACAACAAGAATGTGCTGAAAGTGATGACCAATAGATCAAAAAAAGGAAGTGATGACAAAAAAGGAAGTGATGATAGGCAGTGGAATCAGTCATTAGTCATCAGATGCATGAACCAAAGGACCAGTCAAAAACCAAAAAAACAATTAGCCAATAGTTAAACCGATTGTCTACGCCAATTATGTTCCGTGTATCGAGAACATCTTAGCGATTGGTGCAAAATCACATAATTTATGTGGCAGCTAGCGTTTGAAAGACCTACTGATCCGCAGCGAATCAGCATATGCCCGAAAAAAAAAGATGATCCAATTCTTGTCGTCTTTGTATCACGTTTGGCTTAATTGAGCACAAGATTTTTCCAGAAAAGAGGGAAATTCATTCGTGTATGTATTAGAAATGAAGAACCATAAAATTATTTACTTAATATTTGCTCTACAATTGAATCAAATACAGAAAAAAATACAAGACGGCATGCATCATGTCCTCCTCACACCTTATTTTGAGAAGCTGAGGGGGTGTTCTTTGTTGTACAATTGAATCGAAATCGAAAAATTGCACCACGAAAAGCAACAAACTTCATATAAACACAAACCCAGATCGAGTCCGTACAGGATAACAACCCAATTCTTTCCAAGCCAAAGAAACGAAAGCACAATAAATCCGACTCGAAAACTTTAGCAATCACTGAATTTGACCATGAAATTGGAACCAAACCCACGAACCAATTCAATTAATCAAAACAAGACAAATCGCCCAGTAAGAGGAATGAATATTCTCACAGACCTTGCATTCGCTGGTGTTGATTTCATTACCACCAGCCATATGCCCCGTCGCCGTCGCCAAAATACACGATCCCTCAAACCAAACAAAGCCACTACCAATATACCAAAACCACTACCACCACAACCAAACCCAGTTG
This sequence comes from Drosera capensis, assembly GCA_001925005.1. Classification (NCBI taxonomy): domain Eukaryota; kingdom Viridiplantae; phylum Streptophyta; class Magnoliopsida; order Caryophyllales; family Droseraceae; genus Drosera; species Drosera capensis. The sequence continues at coordinate 344,031 of LIEC01012159.1, read as the reverse complement.
GAAATATTTCAAGGGGAGACTTCGATCTCCATGTACATACAAAGTAAAGCGTCGCTTGCTCAAGGAGTGAGGTAAAAAGGGGGGATGAGAGGAAGACAACTAGACAAAGGGCCCTTTTAAAGCATCAAAGGAGGGATGGAGAAGGAGGAGAGGCAGCAAGGCAGGGGAGTGAGAGAAAGACAGAGATGAGAGAGAAGAGAGATGATGATGAAGGTGTGATGGTGGTGGGAGAGGCGTGGAGTCGAGAGAGAGAGAGAGAGATTGTAGTAGAAGACGACGAGGAACGGAGGAGAGAAGAGAGAGGTGGGAAAACGGAGACTGACCGGGAAAAGAGGAATAAACGACGCCTGCTGTTAACAATGCTTAATTGATGACGATACGGATGAAAAATATTAATTACGACTAATGAAATTTGTTTTTAAAAAAAGAATATCTTTTATGTGATAATGGGATGTAGTTCCGGTTTGTGAAAAAAGAATAAGAGAAAAAAAAATGATATGTTAATTTGATTATATTAATATAATTTTATTATTAAATAAAAAATAAAAATATTATAATTTAAATTTTACAATTAAATTGAACCTAAGAAAATACTATTGTTGATGATGAAGCATATCTTTGCTTGTTTATACTCGATCCATCTTGATTCTAGGAGATTATTTTGATGAGTTTCGATTTTTTATACAATATAAAATATTAGTTTTGTTTCACTCAACGTACAGTATTTGTCACACGTAAAATATAAAATTAATCACATTACGAATAATTCGTTGGACGATTAAATAATATTTTTTTTAAATTTTTTGTGAAATTCAAAAATATTTGACTTAAGTATCATAATCATTGGCCAAAATAACTTTCATACCGCATCATTTAATAATAAAAAAATGACATATTAAAATACATAATGGGTAATACAATTACTATATAATTGATGAGATGAATGGTTTATCGTTTAATCATTCATGTCATATAAAATTACACAATTTATGTGATACTTTATGAAAAAAATTACAATAAATGATTGAAACGTATAAAAATTCAAAAAAATTTACAAAAAAATATTGGCGAAATAAAAAATTTCAAAAACTATAATTTTACACACTTCTTCCCCGCCCTCCGCCACCGCATCCACCTCTCCTCTTCCACCTCACCTAACGCCGTCATTTATCGTCTCCCAAAACCCTAGAAATCAAATCGAATCCCTTCGATCTCGATGCAGTAGTTCGAATTCGACAAGATGAAACGTGAATTATCATTCGCGTTGAGCTTCCGATCGTTGATGACTTTGTGCAATGATCAACGATGGAGTTCCTGGTAGAGACCAGAGATATACAAGTATTTGTTGCCAAATTTGTAGCTAAACTGCTTGCTGAATATGAGAAGTTGACTCCGTTCCAGAGCGTGTTGTCTTATTCCTGTCGCTTGTTAAAACAGGGTGAGTTTTAGTCCTTCTACTTTAGGTTAGATGCTTGAATTGATATTGCATTAGCCAATGCTAACTGCTACATCCTGGCTACTTTCTCGTGAGAGTTTGTTCTTTTTCTCTTTTTTTTTCATCATGACAGTTGAGACTTGTGTAAATTGACTAATTGATTACTGCTAGCTATTCATTTAACCAATGCTGACTGGTACATCCTTCTTGAAAATTGGCATCTTTGGAGCAAAAATATTGCGTGTATTTTTTGGTTCTATGGCAACTAACATGAGAATATATGTACACAAGGTGTTCGACATAATGCCACATCAAAAAAATTTATGTTATTGAGCATCGTTTTATTTACGAAAAACTCGTATTAATATTACGATTCATGCTGTTATTATTTGGATGTTTTTGATCAATTTTTGTTTTCCTTTCTGAGTTTTAATTGTCATCCTATTTCATTTAAACATGTCATTTTGTTTCAAATAACATAGACGTTCTATTTCTAAAAATATAAATGCTTTGTTTCAAAATAACAAAGGCACTTTATTTCTAGAAAACATAGATGTTCTGTTTCGAAATAAAGCATTAGAACAGACGTTTTATTTCGAAAGAGAGTGGTTGATGAAACAGAGCGGCTAATCTGACGAGCTCTATTTCATTTTTGTACTAATGCTCTATTTTATTTTTGTACTGACTTTTTTTTAATCGTATGCTCTGTTTGATTTCATTCAGGCACTTTGTTTTTGAAAACGAGTTTCACAACGACATTCTATTTCGAAACTGAGCAGTTGATGAAACAGAGTGGTTGATCTGAGAGGAACTCTATCTTATTTTTGTACTGACCTTTTGTTTCATTTTCATACTAACGTTTTGTTTTTCATTTTTTATCATGCGCTTTATTTGATTTTATTTAGACGCTCTGTTTCATATTCCGATAACGTTATCGGATTTCGACGATAGTGGTCGGATTCTAACGAAAATTCCAACAACGTTTGGGTGATGATGATAGGGATTGTGATAGAGATAAGAATAGGATTAGAAACCTAAATGATATGGATGAATTATATGTTTTTAGAAATTTGATTTCTTGTACATATTTTTGATATTTTTTTAAGTTTTTATATTTTTAAATGATTTATTTAAAAAATTAAATAAACACAATAAATTAATAATTTTATCAAAACTTATCTCATGGGACGTCTGGGTATCTTACAAAAACCTCATATGCAAAAATGGAACCGGTCAAAGAATATGACGAGATACATATGTATCTCCCTTAAATTTGAACGATAACGCCAATAGACAAGTGTGAGCCCATGGGAGGATCACAGTGAAAGTTATGGTCGTACGTACATGTATACAGGGGGACTAGGTGTGTGTGTACACACTAGTTAGCATCTTTTGAGACTTTGATACTTTTCCCCGTTGCGACAAAATTTTAGAAAACCGGGGGGCCCATCACTCAAAGACAGAGGGAGAAAGACGACAAAAAACAGGAAAGGAGAGGAAGAGGACAAAAGGGAAACAAGGGGACGAGATTGAATGACGACAAAATGGCCGGCCGAACTTTTAAATGTTGTGTGGGTCCCCTCTTTCCCTTCCTTGTCACGACGACTCGCCTTTTTTCTTTTTTCTTTTTTCTTTTTTTTATAGGAATTTATTGTTTAGATTTGAGATTAAATGGGCGGCTAGTGGGTGAAGGTTGCGCCAAAGATTTTGGAAATCCATGGTTTGGTAAAGTGAGTTGGGTTTACTATATATGCCCATGGTTTCTTCTGTCCGTTGGCGTTTTAAAATTAACTCAAATGGTAAAGTGAGCTGGGTTTACTATATATGCCCACTGGTTTCTTCTGTCCGTAGGCGTTTTAAAATTAACTCAAATCATAATAACTCGATAAGTCGGTGCAGTTGAAACAGGATAGTAATTGTTACAATACTGAAATTAAAAATTTTTATTATGATTACAAAAATTTGTACTATAATTAAATTTTTGTTATAAAATATATTAAAATTTATTGATTAATTTCATCAAATTTAGTTATAAAATACATTGAATTTGTATATATTCATCAATTTATCGTATAATTTTTTGAGTTATAAACAAGACATACTCCCTTCATTTCAAAATATATATAATAATTTGACTCGATACGTCGATTTATGGGTTTATTTAATTTGTATATAATTTGATGGGAACAAAATATTTTTTTATGGTAATGAGGCTTACTGTAATAGTTGTGAAAAAAAGAATGATATATTATAATAAATTATGATTGTTTTGATATTTTTTATATAAAAAATTATTAAATATAATATATTATATATATTTTGAAATAATTTAAATAACAAAAACTGAAAAAGGTAAAAAAAAAGAAAAAAGAAAAAAGAAAAAAGAAAATTAAACCAAGTATAGTGAACAGAACAAGTAGGAAAAAAACTATGCAAGCACAGTTCTAGTTTCCAGAGATAAAATGCTTGACATCACTCCCCACGGAATCTCCAAGTAGGTGGTTAACTTTTGAACTACTCACTGCAAACAACAAAAAACGAGTCAATAGTTGGACCCTTTTGAACGGGGAGAACATCCTATATTATTGATTCGTTTACCCATGATTGCCCGATGCGAGTCACATCATCATCTTGGTAAAGTAGACAGTCCAAACATTTTGGATACAGTTTTTGGCCCATACTTTGAATCAATCCTTTGTTGCGCGGGCAGACTGTTGCTCGAATTGAAACAATGCCTATCATTTTTATATATGTTTTATTTTATATTTATTGAAATATTTTGATCTAATATAAAAATTTATATGAGTGTTGAATTTATGTGGATTTTGATTAAAAAAAAGAATAATTTTTTTTATGATAATGAGATTTATTGTAATATTTATGTAAAAAAATAATGAATGTACAATAACAAATAAAATTGATTTGTTATTTTTTATGTTAAAAATATTATCAAAAGAGAAAATATTGTAATTTTTTCGAGATAGATTACATAAAAAAAAATGTTAAGATTAATCTGGGACGGAGAGAGTAAGAATTTATGTAGTCAATATGAAGAAACGACACGGTATAATTGTTAGTTTTCGATTACAGAAGATCCGACTCGATCAGGACTCCAATAAACATTACTGTTTGTCTGTTTGAGCTCAAATCCGTCGCCCATGGCTACAAATAAAGCTTGATAGGTCGCGAGTGATTTCTGACGAAAAGGTATAGGCAAGACAAATCGGTTTCCGACTAGGCTTAAGACATCGGCCATTACATTGTTCTGCTTCTCGACTTATACCTTGCCGAATGAATCGATCAGCGAGAGCTTTTTAATATTGAGCGATAAGCGAGAGCTTTCACCCGACGCAATGGAATAAGGATTTCAACTTTGATGCGTCTGAAAGCTTTGCGTTTACATGTCTAGTTTCCAGCAACATGGGAGGAGAAGAGCTTTCTGGTGCCCACAAGAATGGGCCTAGCTCACTCAGCCCATCTTATCGTATGGGCTGCTCTTTACTTCTTATTCTGTTTCCCTTTTCACTTTTGGGTCAAGTTGTTGGCAGTGGAGTAGAGACTACGTCACTACAGTACATGGCGAGAAATTATGAGCAACAAGTTGTGTTCCAAATTTATGAGTGACCCGAGGAATATGTCATAATATAAATATATCTCATAATAAATAAATAATAAAAAATTTAAAAATAAATTATGAAGATTAAAAGATAGCAATTTAATATTAACCATTGTTTTATATTTTTTTAATCTCAATCGTTGATTTGTATTATTTTAATTCAACTATTGATGTATTAATAGATACACCTATGTCATGACACACAGTATCTAAACCTTTATGATAATTATACAACTATTTGTTCCCAACTTAAATGCATCAATATGAATTTTTATATGGATTAAATTTTGGTTGATTTGTCATTTGATCATGAAATCAAAAATTTTGTGATAATAGTGAAGTTTATAATAAGAAGAATTAGTGAAATGTATTATAATGATTTGACATTTTCTATAATAAAAACTTTCCAAAATTGATATGTTGCATTTATTTCAGGATGACCCGAAACCCAAAAAGTTGTAAATGATATAGGACGGAGGAAATAAAATTACCTTGATAATGAGAGAATAAATTATTTTTTTGTTAATGATACATACTGTATCTAATAAAAGACATGAGCATATCTATATAATCTCGTCAATTACAGGATGTAAGGAGGATATCTCTATAAAACAAGTTGATGTACACAATCCTTATCCTCGGAAGGATATTTTATAGTTAGAACTTACATGAAAAAGTTTTCTTTTATGAGACATAACGAATAAAATTAAATATTATTTTTTTAATTCGTTTCTCATAAATTACAACATTTAACAATAGCTGCATCATTCAATATATATTTTTAGAAATTTTGTTAGAGTAAGTCCAACAATGTGGAATAACTAATACTATATTTTATAATTTGGAATCAAATTGCAAAAATAGAACTCCAGTCATGAGTCAAATCTGGTGCTAAAATAAAAATAAGTTAAAACTGATTATACACTTGACACCAAGGATAAGAGTAACTATGTTTGTCACATTATCAATAATGAATATTTTCTTATTTTTTTCATTTAAAAAATAAAATAAAAAACTATTTAGTTACTTACTTAATAATAAATAAATAAGAATATATTTGTAAAAATTAATTGAATGTAATGATAAAAAAATGGATAATAATAGTTGAGTATAAACTTTAAAAATTTTATGATGTGTTATATATTTTGATGAGAGCTTTATATAAACTAACATCGATATCTAAGTTATGTTAGATAAATCAACAAATATTTGTTCGAAGGACCATTTGTTTTTTCAAGATATAACTTTTTGGGTATAAAATACAATCAAACGTTGGAACAATAGTTCTATAATTGATACTAAAAGCACCGTTTGATGTCAAATTATGATATTAATTATATTTATTTCAATATCAAGATTAGACTTGTACTTATTCGTCTTAATGATACGACAAAATTACACTAACGATATAGGATTAATGATTACGTAAAATAACGTTTGATCATCTTACGAACGATTCTTAACAAAAAAAATTATGACACGTATACAATGGTGACAATTTATATGTGAGGGAGGGAGTACTTTACAAAGTATAATGTTTGATCTCCAAGTCAATGTTGAAGATTTCCTCAATAAAAATTTCCATATCAAATTCTTTGTATGATTGTATATCAGATCTCTCTTATGCTTGATAAATGATCATTGAATTAAAGACTCCAACAAACAAAAATATCTAAATGGATATTCTTAGCATCATTTGAAAGGTTAATGAATTGGCCGGTCGTGATGCTTCGAGGAAAGCACAAAGGATGAATATGGTCGAAGTGGATGCAGGTGTGAGAATATTGGAAAGGACAAAAGAGCATAGATGCTTCTATAGATGACCCTTCGATAGGAGTCGGTGGAAATATCTGGTCAATACCGTGACATTCTTTTATGCTAAATGTTCTAGTAGCAGAGACTACACGGGCTTCTATGCTCAGTTTTTTTTAATTGGAGTAGCTTCGCAGTGGTTCGGATGATCGATCAAGCCTTCTGCTAAGGGTAGTGTATGTCGGGAATATGTATAGGTTGAATGGTTTTTAAATCGAACATAGAAAAAAGTTATTTTTATATTTTTATGGATTTTGATGAAAAATATATATATTTATATTGATCATGAGATATACTGTAACATTTGTGAGATAAATTAATAGATATATTGTAATTGAGTATAATTGATGTTGTATTTTTTAGATTCATAAAAAAGAAAACATTACAAATACTTTGGGAAAGCTTAAGAAAAAAAAATCTTACATGTATAGTTGGATGAAGGAAGCAGTTAATACACGTGTGAGCAATTTATAACCTATAAATATAAATGTACTTCATTTGTCCTAAATTAGATATATATATTTTATCTAGTGCGAAGATTTATGGATATATTGAATTTTTACAATTTTTAGTTAAAAATGCTATTTTCTCTATCTCATAAAAAATATAATATTTATAAAGAAAATAACAATTCAACACATATTTTCATGATATTCGTTCTTGTATCTATTAACATTAATATCATCCCGCAATCATCATTGTATGAAACTATATAATTTATATTATAATTATATTTCACGATAAATTTATATAAAATAATATTTGATCGTTGTACGAGGTTGGTGAAGCTAACCTTGACAAGTTCGCTAGTCAAACGATTGTATCTTATATGGAATAAAGATCAAATATAATTCTACGGTGAATAAAATTTATTGTAATTTTTAAACGAGAAGATAATGATATATATTATAACATAGAATGATACGAGTAGTTAAAAAAAAAAAAAAAAAAAAAAGGTTTCATTCTGGAACCATCCAAACGAGAGAATGTTGTATACTGTCACAGGATAATTGACACTCCACACATTTACAATAATCGGACCCAATTTGGATTTCGGATCTCCTTTAGGCCTTGCACTTACCACAGGCCACCTGGCCCATAACAATTGGGTTGGGTCTATCACATTGGTCCATTGTAACATCTTCAATCGTCCATGTTTTTCTATGATAATGCTATAGTGTCTTTCTTTTTTTTGGATCATGCTGTAGATTATGTGAAGATGAATGATCTAGACTTGTTATGATTTGACACCATCACTTCAATGATAATAGATTACTTCTTCTATTTCATAAAAAAATATAATATTTTTTTAATCTTTTAAAAAAATTATAATATTTTATTATTTTTATTAAAAATATCAAAACATCTTATTTTTTATTTTATAATATATCAACTCATCTCATCTTCATTTTTTCTTAATTCTTTTTTCTTTTTCTTTTCTCACAAACCTTCAAAGATAAAAAAAATTCATTAAAAAATACAACACATAAATTTTTATACAATTCAATTTTTTTTATATTCGATGTGAGACGAAGGCAATATATTATAACATCGAAAGCATGCCTTAGGCCTATTAAAGCCAGAACCCTAGATGTAGAGAATTGCGATTACGAATGATTTCATTACAAATAGTTCAGTCTTATTTGGGTTTATCCGAAAATGATTGGATTTGCAAAAAAAAAAAATATATGGTTTTGCTATTTCGTATACCAAGTATAACAAGCAATTTAGCACTGCCAAATTTTACAATGACAAAACTATCTCATTGAAGACAACAATTTGAAACTAATGCTATAATTTGACTATAGCATTTCATTTAGTATCTCGGCCGGAGTGGTTCTTATTTTCTTTTGTCTGAGGAAGGGGTGGATAACGTATCAGGAAAACTACATAAAAATATTTTAATGAAAGCCTCATTTCGAGCTTTTGGTATACATTTTGATTTTTTTTTATTCATACGTGCGAAATGGTAATACACATATATGATTTACAGTAGATACTAGATAGAGTCATGATTATAATTTGTGGATCCTAAAGTGTGAATAAAAAAACAATGGGTATTATTCTACAAAATTTCCAAGGTGTCAAGCAAATGATACTAAAATATCCAATCTATTATTTATATAGTTATAATAAGATATGAGATGATTAATCATCAGTTGATATATCAGGATATTAACATAATTTTTAAAATTTTATCGGAAAGTATGATGACTCAACATATTTGAACAAAAATAGAATTTTATAGTTTCAAATTCAACATAAATATCTATCTATCTATCTATCTATCTATCTAATCCAATATCTAATTTAATTTATAATCTTATTCATTTATCTTTTCTTTCCCGTAAAATATAGCAAGAAACTTTGTTTAATCTTTTAATTCTATATTTATAATTGAGTTTTTTATCACAATAATTCAAATTCGACCTAATATTAGATTTCAATATTAAAATAAGAAAGTTTATAAATAATAATATATCACTTAAAGTCTTAAATAAATTTTTATTATTAAAATGTTTTAGATTAATTTATCAAAAAATGTTAATATCTTTAAGAAAAATAATCAACTTTTTTTTTTTTACAAAATATTACATTGTCAAACCTTTTATCTCAAGATTAGGAAGAAAAATTCTTATAAAAAATTAACATTACAAAACGAGCCTTATTTTTCGTACTTTATTTTTTTCAAAAACCCCGTTCATTTTATGTTATAATAATCACCAAAGATGAGCTTTAAAGTCCAACCCTTCTAGCAACATAGATATGTTACCATGATATACATTCGGTTTAAGTCGTATCTTAATGTCGGGTTTATGACCCATACCTTATTTCTACTCCCATAAAAACCAGTAAAAACAAACACCGAAAGACATATCAACCGTGATTTTCCACCACTGCCGAATCTGAGACAAAAGCCCAAAACACTCTACCACAAGCACAAAGCAGAAGCTCTGAAGCATCATCAATTCATCATCTTTGCCCCTTTGCCTCTTTGATTTTCAATCCCCCAAATTCAATCAAAGGCAAGCTCTCTCTTTCCCTTGTATCACATAGTTGAATTAGGGTTTACGATAACTGGGTTGGAATTGAAAGATGAAATTTTGATTTGATTGTGTGGTTTGAATCTGAAATTATTGTAATGGGTTAAGGGTTTGGTAGAAATTAAGGGTTTTGGCTTCGTGTTTCGATTTCTATGCGTCTTTGGGTCTCTGTATATTGAAATTGAGGTTAGGAATTGATGGAAAGGTGGAGTTTTGAAGCGTTTTTTTCCTGATGATCTATACAATGGAATATGGTTTGGTTATGGTGATTCTTGTCGAGATATTGCTCTTATTTGTGATTTTTTCGTGCTTGTTTGCTTGCTTCCTAACTCATTGTTGGATGCTCTCGATTGGAGCGATATGGAATTTATGAAAAGGTAGAATTTCGAAGCGTGTTGGATGATCTATACACCACCTTATCAGGTTACCTGTGAGATTGAGATGATTTCAGTTGAGATTTAAACCTATGGTTGAGGCATATTTGATGGATTTGTTTTAATGAATGGTTGTCTATGCGACGAAAACCCTTTGTTAGTCTTTACCGGGCAACTACGGGCAAGGGAGGGACCTGCGATAACAATAGATTGGTTGCTGGATACTTGAATGAATCCACCTTGTGCGTACTTTATGATTGGTGAAATTGATGCTGGAGCTAATAAGATATAGCTAGAATTATATCTTTAGACTGATTGTTTTCCTTTTTAGATTTTTATATCTTTTGCTAAATCTTCTTTGGTTAAATCTTAGGATGATTGCTTATCTTTAGTCGTAAGATAGTTTCTTTGTCTTGTATAACAACCGAACCCATCATGAGGTGCTGATTCATTGCATGCCTTTGGTTTTGCAGGTGAGGAAGAGAGCTGAACAGGACAACAATCACTTATTTTCCAGCTGTGAAAGCTCTTAGTTGCAAAGAAAATCATAACCTAGAGCACGGTCTCTAGGATTGCTGTCCTTATACTTCTCTGTGAGCTACTGTGCTCAATCCTCTATGTCGTCAAAAATGCTGATCAGACTTAGAAGCCGGGATGGCATTGAGAGGGTTTCTATTGACAATCCAAACATAACAGTTGGACAACTGAAAGCTCTCATTGAATCCCAGCTCCATGTCCCTGTGTCCAATCAAATGCTGTCTATGAATCAAAACTTCTTGCTTGCTAGAAGTCCGAATGACATTGCTCAGTTCACTGATATGTCCAATCTTCAAGCCCCAATTTCTTCCTTAAACATCAGACATGGTTCCATGATTTATTTGGCATATGATGGTTCACGTGAAGTGGTTGGTCCAAAGCCAAACTTGAACCCGGCCGGTTCGTTTGGCAAGAAGATGACTATGGATGATCTAATAGCCAAGCAAATGCGTATTACTCGACAGGAGAACCCACATTGTGAGCTTGCTTCCTTTGACCGGGATGCAGCTAATGCATTTCAGCATTATGTGAATGAAAAACTTGCTTTCGGTGTTAAGCGAGGGGGTTTCCTGTATGGTACTGTATCTGAGGTGGGAAAGGTTGAGGTTGATTACATATATGAACCACCTCAACTCGGCACGGAGGAAAGATTGATACTGATGCGTGATAGCGATGAGGAGAAAATAGTGGATGCAATTGCAACGGGGTTAGGTATGAGGAAGGTAGGGTTTATATTTACACAGACTGTAGGTCAGATCAAGATGGATTACACCATGTCCAATGTGGAGATTGCTCAGGCTGTGGAGTTACAAGCAGAGAGTGGGCTGAAGGAATGGGTCACAGCCTTGGTCAAGATGGATGTGAATGAGGATGGTGTGATGGATGTGCACTTTGAGGCCTTTCAGATGAGCGATATGTGTGTTAGGTTGTTTAAGGAAGGATGGTTCGATTTTGAGGGTAAAAAGGATGGGGAGGTCGATCCTAAGGTATCACGGATGAAGAAGGATGTGGTGGTTGGCGGGAAAGATGTGAGAGAGGTTGATAATGACTTTTTCCTGGTCGTGGTGAAGATCTCTGACCACCAGGTCAGTTTTCATGCTATTTTAGTTGCTTCTGAAGTTCTTATATTCATTTCCAACGTTTTCATGGTGTGCCTTTTGCTCAAGTAACGGTATGCTGATAGGGAAAAAAAAGGATTTTTTTTGTGTGCCTTGTCTGAGTCTTAGTTAGGAGTATTTCTTATATTCTATTTTAGGTAAGGATGAACTGGAGATAAAATTTTGCATACAAACTCTTCGGAACAACTCCTAGTTGCTCATCCACGTGATTTCGAGCAATTTTTTGCCTTTCAATTTTTATTCCTTCTCATTCTTTAGCCTTTAAGCTTGCCTATTGATCACCTCTTATCATATCTGATCTTTCTTGCTTCCTTTTTTACCTAAGTCAATCGGTTGGTTGGGTGATTGTTCTGTGCCTATATTCATAGCTTACAGCCTAGCCTTTAGATTCTGATATATAGATATTGAGGAAATCTCAGCAAAGATGTTAATCTTAGCATGACATAGAGTTTTTATCGACGATGAATTCTGAGTCTCCATATCAGCTTTCGCTGCTGCGTAGAAGGCCTATCTTCTCTGAGTTCTGCACAGCGTCTTTTGGCTGTATATATTCCATCTAGAGCTGAACTCCACTGTAGATTCCGTTTACAAGAGCTTTGGGAGCTGTGGTTTATAGACTTGGTTTTTGCATTGCTTGTCAAAGAAGGAATATTGAATCAGTTGGAGTCGACTTAAACAATGTGTCTTAAGGGTTTATGCCATATGTGCCACTTGCCAAGTCACGGCCTGATGGGCCAAGCCTTAGTGTCATTTTCAAGTGACTATAAGCTGCTGTAAAGGTTAAATGATGAGTGGTGTGCCTGTTTGTACAATTATAATACATAATTCCCACAGGCACTCTTTTTCAGCATTTCCGATCAAACTAGCTTCTATCTGATGATTTTTTCAGCAAGAAAACTCTGACGTCCACTTTTGATTTACAATGCAGGGTCCTCTTTCCACCATATTTCTCATAGAGAACAGGGATACTCTTGTGACCATGAGGGCGCTGAAGAGCCATTTAGATCGAACAAAGTCTCTTCCGTTTGTGAAGCGAATTTCAGACTTCCACCTGCTGCTTACTCTGTGCAAGTTTTTGGATGTCAACAATGACATCCCGGCATTAACCCAATGCGTGCAAACCCAAACCGCGGTTCCTGAAGGTTATCAGTTGCTAATCCAATCCATGGCGAATGCGGCCTAAGCTACAAGGCATGCTTCTTCCTTTCGAGGCTCTACATCAGATTAATGGTAGGGACTGATGTTGATACACTTATAGGTCAAGCGGACATAAACAGTAACAGTCGTCCTTTTGCCACTGCTTGGCCTTCTAGTTGAGTTTGTCTTTCGAGTCAAATGCTCTGTATGTAGCATCAGTTCCCCGTTTTGTGTGTTTATACTGTTATTTGGTATAAAAAGCTTCGTATTTATATTCAAGCATTGGAGGCTAATGGATGGGAAGTGACTTTCTTTTTCCATTCTCAATCATTATGATTTTCATTTGTTTGAGACCTTGCTTGTAGAACAAAAAATCTTTTTATATGAACTCCATGTCCTGTTGTCAGTTGAATATATTCTTCTGTTTTCTGCTATTTTTGGTATTGATAAGCTTTGCTCGACTTGAAACCGGATACACAGGGCTTGATATTTCTGTACATCCATGAGTAGCTAGTAGTTTGCGGCGTGGACGGAGCAGTGAGTAGCGGCTTGGGACATAACAAGCACTTGTTACGTACTGCCCATAATCTCCTTGACGGCATCTTGTATGTTGGTGATACAATAAGCACAAGTAGGATAAACATGAATTACCTTAAGCACAATATGAGAAAGCTTAAATGTTGTTTGGTTAGCAACCTACAGCGAAAGGACTGATAGTATTGTGCAGCATTTTGCACAACAATTTACCTAAACGTTCTCCAATCGAACTACACGCCGTTGTTGTATGCTGTTACCAGTGATCACATTAATATACTGGTGTCCAGTCTGTCTTTGTAATCGTTGGAACTTTTCAGATTGTCGCTAAATCATAACAAGAAGAACAGCAGCAATTAAAACAACAAACGATTCACTGAAATTCTCTTCCACGACTGGAAAATCGACCAGCAAACTGTCGCAACACCTACATGTACAACATTTGTTGCCCAATGTTTGCAGCGCATGTAACGTCTCATTCTCGAGTCTCATTCACTATAAAGGAGATGCATGTTCAGAATGGAAGCATAAAGAGCACCATTATCTGTCTCATGCCTTCGAAGCGACCCCCCCGAACTTCCTCAGGGAGCTCTGTCACTTTGTGACTCGTTGGTATCAGAACCAAGGTATCTCCAATGCCCAGCGTGCTAGTGGGATTTTCTCATTGTGGAGAAAGATTTCGCGCCTCCACTGCATCGTATCAAAAGGTAGAACAAACAATATCTTCGTGACCCTCTAGGCCTTGCATGTCACAAGAGATTGGTTCGACCACGTAGTGAACAAACAAGTCGAGAATTAACTTCATTGGCTACATTATTTTCGCTTCTTACTGTACCCAAGAGAAAAGAGCTTTTAATACTAAGAAGACAATTATCATTTGATTTTGTTCCAAGCGTAACACTGGTGATCAGGAAACACCTTACATGGACCGGACACATTCACATCGCACCAGCATAGACCGTCCTTGCAGCGTGCATCCCTGCGCTGTATAAAATGTCAAAGTAGTGGAACTCGCTTTGCCACTTGAAACTGCAAAAGAATAACGTACCGCCAAAGAACCTGGGAGAAAATCTGAACATATATGGTTGCCCAGGTGTGAGAATATGAAATCCCAAGTCATCATCTCTAGACTTGCAATGAAGAGTAAGATCTGTATTAGGCTCGAATTGATTAACAATCCGAACAGTCACCTTAGAACCTAGAGCGCCCTCCACACCGATCATCATTATGATAGCAAGTAGCGTCCGTATCTATTTGTCTCTTGATAGCAATTGCTATCTACTTGAATAGAACTTTGTCTTTTGATAGTCTCACAAAAGTATGAATGTTGTGGATATTATACATGCAGCCTCATAAAAAACGTGTGAGCTAGAGCTAGCAAGCCCGAGAGTCACCTTGTAGAAGAGGGAGTTGAATCTCATAAACCTAGCTACACCAACTACAAAGACGATAACTATAGTTCCTTCATAGCAATTGCAATCTATTTGAATAGAAGTAGCGAACCAAACATATTTAGGTAGATTATCACCTGGTTAAAAACCTTGTCATAGGGACATGATCTTGTTCCCCTTGCATTCAACTGATTCACGTTCGGACGAATTTTCAGTTCTCCGACATCCTAATCAAGCCACTCCGAAAAACTCACATTGATATTATATCTAACAAGTTGGGCATTTTTTATGTTTATGTTCCAACTTGAGGAGGAGTGTTAAAAATAAGAAAGTATATATATTTGTATTAATTACGATTAACTGTACATTAAATTTTTTCAATTTATGTTGTAGAATTAGGTTATATATACTTGTATCTCGAACAATTGAGAATATGTGAAATTTATCCAATTCAGAATTCTTTAAATGGAAATAAAAAATATGAGACTAAGTTGGTATGCCAGGAATGCTCTGTTTAACCTCATACGTACGAAGCCTGAGGAAGTTGCTACTATTATATAAAGGGAGGTTGAGTTGAGGTTTATTAGTACACAGAAAAGTAAGAGAAGCTCAGTAGTAGTAAAGGAGCTGGTTGTCATGACAGTAAATAATCCTCAGCTCCATCCTGCATCGTCCAAAACATAACTCACTTAGCTTGGTTAGGATATTGACGAGCTGAAAATTCGTCCGAACGTGAATCAGCTCAATGCAAGAGGAACAAGATGATATCCCTATATGACAAGGTCTCTAACCAGGTGGCAATATACCTCAATATAGTTCATGAAAAACATGCAAGTTCTATTCAAATAGATAGCAATTGCCATGAAGGACTGTAGTTATCGTCTTTGTAGTTGGTGTAGCTAGGCTTATGAGATTCAACTCCCTCTTCTACAAGGTGACTCTCAGGCTTGCTAGCTCTAGCTCACACGTTTTTTATGAGGCTACATGTATAATATCCACAACATTCATACTTTTGTGAGACTATCATACTTTCCTAATAAATTCACTAAGTACTATTTATGCCTCTTGAGCACACAATATTTGTTTGGTCTAGCTTTTAGCGCCTCTGTTATGCATACGTTGTGTTTGTGAACTCACAAACTACAACGGGAGACTCAAGTTAAGGAATCAAATCAAGACTAGCTTGTTGTAATGACGAATCCCAAAGAAATGTCCAAAAGTCCATGAAGGAAGGTTCAGATCGCGAATCTGAACTCACAAAATGGGCGAAACAAATTCTAGATTGGTTTCGTTTTGGGTTTTGTGCTGTGAAACTCCTGTCGAAATTTCAGCCCGATCCGATGGACGGATCAAGAGTTATGTCCCTTTTCGTGAAGCATGCGCGGAACTAGAACTAGGGGTAGTTTGGTAATTTTGATGTATGCGGAGTACAAACTCCTATGCAGAACTAGGGTTTCCATTTATTTTGTTTTTGACCCGAGCCACCACACCAAGAAAAGCTTTTTAACCTTTCGATTTTCAGACGAATTAATTGATCTGTCGCTTGTCCGTGGAGTAGCGCAATTTGGGATGAATCACGTTAATATTGTGTTTGTGATTTGCGTTGGAATTTTTTCCTTGAATTCTAACACAGCTATTGATTAAGTTCATGCCTTGACTTTGTCTGAATTTTTCTCACTCTCACAAAGGTTAAAGTATTTTCGTTCATCTTGGAGAAAAGTTACAAGCTGACTGAGACATCATACCTCTGTACAACAGGAATAAGAGGGTCTAATCCTGTGCGAGCTAACTCGTTGCAAGAAAGAAGAAACCATCCATCCTGTCTTGAAACAGGAGAATATAGTTATCAGCTATGCACTATAGCTATGCACAACAGAGACGCTAAAAGCTAGACCAAACAGATATTGTGTGCTCAAGAGGCATAAACAGTACTTAGTGAATTTATTAGGAAAGTATGATAGTCTCACAAAAGTATGAATGTTGTGGATATTATACATGTAGCCTCATAAAAATCGTGTGAGCTAGAGCTAGCAAGCCCGAGAGTCACCTTGTAGAACAGGGAGTTGAATCTCATAAACCTAGCTACACCAACTACAAAGACGATAACTACAGTTCCTTCATTGCAATTGCTATCGATTTGAATAGAACTTTGTCTTTTGATAGTCTCACAAAAGTATGAATGTTGTGGATATTATACATGCAGCCTCACAAAACTTGAAAAGAAGTGTTAAATGAGGTCAACCAAAAAGAAGAGAGTTTGGATTTCAGACTCTAACAGATATCATATGTGTTTTTGATTATTTGTTTTTATTTTACTGGATTGATGAAATAGTAATGTTTATTTGTAATTTTTGTTTCTGAAACGGGTAAATAATAAGTAAAAACAAAAAAACCAAAAAGAATAATTCTCAATTCTATTTTTCTGTATCATCCAAATATATAATTCAAGATTTAATATATAATAAATTATTTTATTTTATAAAATGATTTCGATGTTTATAATTGTCTGTTTTTTAATCATTTTTTATTTTTATGATTTTGAACTCCAAGAATATGTCATTTTCCTGAATGATGTATACTCCATATATTTTAACAAAAGGAGTCATATCTGTAAATGGTCAATGCTCTCTGTGACATTAAATGTATGCGGAGTAGACTCATGGTAGGCTTCAATTGGCTATAATGGTGTTGGTGAATGATTAGTTCCCTGAAACTATAAATTCCGTGGACGACCATGAACAATTGATATGTGCTAGCAAAACTTGTTTTCCTTGAAGGAATAACATACTATATTACTGTAACATACTACGAATATGTTGCACGTCTACCCTGTTACTATTTCTTCAACATGTCCTGTTGGTCGCAGAAATATTATAACAGCCTCCTCAATTCCCGCGCAACAACCGCCTGCTCAAAAACCTTCAAAACCCAAGAGGGAATCACATGTGATGAATGAATCAAAGAAGCGATCCTTGCAGTCGAGGGTCTTCGATGCATTAGAGGACATAATGAACACTCGCATTGATCCTTCAGGACTCCGTGATTTCTGGGATCCGGAATATACCGTCTTCCACGGCAACTTTGCACCAGTAGATGAGCTCCCTCCAACCGAGTGCGAGGTTATTGAAGGCGCCCTTCCACCGTGCCTCGAAGGGGCTTACATTCGAAACGGGCCTAACCCGAGATCTCATCCCGTTGGACCCTACCACATCATCGACGGTGACGGTATGCTCCATTGTATCCGCATCCGAGGGGGCAAGGCCACCTTATGTAGCCGTTATGTCAAAACCAATAAATATGTCGCAGAGGAGCAGGCAGGGACGAACTTGACTCCACGCTTGGGTGCCTCCATAACCGGCCCGGTGGTGGGATCCACGGCTCGTTTCCTACTGAGCGTGGCTAAGATGCTTGCATGGAGGTTCGATCTCAGAGCTGGAGTCGGCACAGCCAACACCAATATTGCCACATTGGGTGACAACAAACTTTATGCCCTTCATGAATTTGACCTCCCTTATCAAATCAATGTCACAACAGAAGGCGATATCGGGACTGTGGGTCGCCGAGATGATGGCTTTGGCAATGGCGTCAACATGACGGCACATCCAAAGCCGGATCCGGATACCGGCGAAGTATTCGCCTTTCGATACTTCATGACCCCTCCATTTCTTACTTACTTCTGGTTTGATGCCCAAGGGAATAAGCAATCTGACGTGCCGATCTTTTCGGTGAAGAAGCCATTGATTATGCATGATTTTGCAATTACCAAGAAGTACGCCATCTTCCCCAATATTCAGATCAGTTTCCTACTCACAGGTAGGTCTGCTATGGGGTTCGACTCTGAGAAAGTTCCGCAACTAGGAGTCATACCTCGATATGCAGAAGATGGGAATGCAACAAGGTGGTTCGATGTGCCAGGACTCAATATCCTCCATACAGTAAACGGTTGGGATGAGGAGGGCAACAACGGGGAGGAGTACGTAGTAGTGATAGCACTCAACGTTTTGTCGATAGAGCATGGGATCGAGAGGATAGACTTGCTCCATGAATCGATGGAAATGGTAAAGATAAATCTTGGGAGCGGCACGGTCACTAGACAACCACTATCCGCAAAGAATCTCGAATATGGGGTGGTAAATCCGGCTTATACATCCAAAAAGAGCAGGTAGATAATTGTTTGATGGTGGAATCACGAGCGACATTGACAGCCTGAACTCGATCGTATTTTGGATCAAAGTCTTAAGCTGATGTGCCATCGATTGTCCAAATACAAATGCTAGTATGGAATCTTCTGTTACGTTAGTTCCCTCAATAAATAACTCAATAATGCGTGTTTTCTATGACAGATATGTATACGCGGGAGTACTTAGCGACAATGGTCCTCCAGGGGTGCGGGGGATCGTTAAGCTGGATGTGGCTATGGCAGAACGAGATGATACTGTTGCAGATTGCACGATAGCGAGTAGAATGTATGGGCCGGGATGCTATGGAGGGCCGATATCTTTTGTAGCACGTGAGCCGAAAGATTTGAACGCAGCTGAGGATGATGGTTACTTGGTTTCTTACATCCACGATGAGATTAAGGGGGAGTCAAGGTTCATTGTCATGGACGCCAAATCTACAAGCCTTGATATTGTCGCATCAGTTAAGTTGCCGCAAAGGGTTCCATATGGTTTCCATGGATTATTTATAAGAGATGATGACCTTGACCTCCAGAAAATGTAGTGTCTTAAACCTCGCCAAGTCAGTACTCTCCCCGTCCAAAAATGAATGTCTTGTTATTTTATTCCAGTCATAAAATTTATTCAGAAACTACTAGATTCTATCCTTCATAATAAAGAACATTAACACAAGAACACTAACAAAAGCTCTCATTTGTTGAGCTCCCAAACGAGCCCTTCATAAACCATATCGTGATCCTCTCAACACCAATACTGCTGATGATTTATTTGTTCATTTCAATTTAAACCTAAGCATATAACACACCATGAAAATTAACATCATCTTTATTGCTCAATATTTTTCTGCCCCAACTCACAGTGCTACCCAACATAACCTCTAAACTATCCAGACAGCAGAGCAAAACTAGAACAAAACAAAGAGGGACCAATTAGCTTATCGAAATGAACACAAGTGGAGCGTTTATTGTTGTTTTTGGTAAGAGGGTTGTAACACCCTAAGGAAAATCTTAAACTATTTGAGAATACTTTCTGTAACAATAAAATGCGTTTTTCCCTATAGTTTATCATTTTAGAATTCTATGATTAAAAAAATATTTGATTTGAAATAATACTGATGCGTGATTTCTTGGAAAACTTTCCAAGATGTGTGTCATTTCATGTGCTTAAACAACAAAGCTCTGAAGTACGCATAATAACCAGACTTGAACTCATTACATGGATGTTTGAAAAACTTAAAGAGAGACCATTCCTTCATTACTAAGGGCCTTTTGGATAATGCTATTTAAAATTGTTAAAAAAAATTAATAACAAAAATAAAAAATCAGCAATGAAAATATAAAACGTCTACCCATTTATAATTCTTTTGCTTGCAATGACGAATTGTACAGATCAATCAAACAAAGTATGAAACGTCTACCCATTTACTTCTAAAAAATTTCTATTTGGATCATACAGTGCTCTGCTGTTTGTCTCAAGTTGCATTTAGTTGTGTAAATAGGGTGCATTTTGGTTAGTTAAGGAATAATAACCTATAATTGTGTTTCATAAAAAAAAACCTAGAATTTTGTATTTCTGAAACTCCTAATTGACTTATCTTATCTTAGTAAATCTCGATATGATTAATTTTTTTAAAATAACCCTCATAAGAATTAAAATCACATAAATTTTACGGGTCGAGTCAAAAGTATTCTTATACTATATCAATGAAGTACTAATTACAAATGATTGGTGTCTTCAATGATATTTTCTTTGATCTATTTTAATTATAACATGTTGATCAACACGAAAATTTTTACGAATATTGAATTTGATGAAATAATACTTTTTTGAGTGATAATGAAATTCACTGTATCACTTAAGATAATAAATATATTATGTACAATGAGATTTGTTTAAATTTTTTTAACATAATTTTTTTTAAAAAAAATTATCTCAAAATCTTGTTTAAATTTTTTTAACATAATTTTTTTTTAAAAAAATTATTTATTTTGAGATGATAAAAAAATAATATCACTTATACAATAAAAATGGGTCGAGGAGGAAGTGTATGGAAAAAAACTCGAACGATTTATTAACTCAAAATATCCACCTCAACAATCATTTGTAATCTAAACACTTGATCCTATCAATCTGTCTCATTTTCATCTTCATTTTGCTTTGCCTCCGAATCAATAACTACCCCACGGTGACCTTGGAAGGTCGTCTCATGGCTCAATCCTTATTATATTTACACCAATGAACAGTGCAGTAAGAATCAGATAGATATCATCAGGTAAGAAGAAAAAATGCCATCGCTTCCATCAGTAACTACCAACCAGGTGACATGCCGAGAAAGCATAAGCGATCCCAAACAACAAAATCTCCAAAAGTAGCACCCACTGATGGCAATCTACACCGAGTCTACACAAGAGAACTTCTACTGTCAAAAAAGATGCCAACCGACGAGCATACCCGAGGTCAGCAAAACATGGTTTTTCACATAACACATGCATACAGAGGAAGCATATCCGTCGCCTCACGAGCAGGTAGACCCACATCATACAAACACATTTCTCCATGTTCATACAGATCTAAAGCTAGCATAGCTCGCAACAAGAGGACTGAATCCGAAAAACTGCTACTGGTACCTAAAAGACTACCATCAATCAACATTCTCGGCCGGGTTGTCGGGTTTCTTGATTTTCTTCTTCACGTTTCCGGTTCCCGGGACAGTATCTTCCATGACCTTCGGAACAGTGAAGTTGAAGTCATCAATATTGACATCCTTGTACTGCGGATTCTCCTTCACGAATGCTGCTACCTCAGAACGGCTCCTCACCTTCTTCCCTGTTGGCGTGATGTAGTGAGCATCCATCTTAGAGAAATCCCTCCTGAGAATTAGTTCCCGCTTAAATCCGGGCGGAGTCTTGGGGATGTTGGGCTTGTCGATGACCCAAGTCTTGGTGTTGTCATACTCGATGTCAGCAGGATCATCACAGGATACATTTGGTTTCTTATCACAGTGAAATGGATCTTCTATGAATCTGCTTCTGAGCTCCTCGTATTCTTCCAGTGAGTCCAAGGTCCTCCACTTGTGGCATTTTGCACATTGTGCAGCAAACACGTCAACGGACCCACGTGGCTTCGACTTCTGTACTCAAGAACCGAAAGGGAAAAGTAAAAAAGCAAGTAGTCCTCCACGTCTTTAAAACGAAGGAAATAACTAGAGGTGTACCGGAATTCAGAAATCCGTTGTCACAAGTAAGAATTATCTTATATGCAAGAGGATTAAGTTATAGAGCAAATCCAGACAAGTGTTCTGTAGTTTCTTCATCTTAACTCCAAGGTTTGTATATATATCACATCAGACAAATATCAAGCCCATTCCAAACTTCAAACTAGGAGAATCGATTGAACTTTTGAAGAACAATAAGAATATAGAGATGGGTTCTAAGAAACTACGAAACAAAATGCAGCGGGACACGGATATAGGTGGGTTCTAAGAAACAAAATTCCTCCTGCTATGTGAGAAGTTAATAAAGAAAGATGACAACGTCTCCAAATGCCACCGGTGGTGTCATATCAGACACGAATTGGGTAACTGAAAAGAGGTCCAAGTCCTATATCCAGAGAGATATGCACCTATGAACCTTCAAACAGCAATTACACCTGATCTTTAGAAAAGCACTAAATGCACTTCCTGGCTCCAATTCGCACTAGATAAAAAATGTAGTCATTCGAATAAATCCTACGAAATTCTACATAATCTCGAAAACACAGGACGTTGACAGATTGGATATTCTTAAACTTGCATTCCCAGGGTAGGAAACACTAATTTGTTGATAAGTATTTCGTTGTTGATGATAACATCCCCAAGTTTCACAAGCAACCAAATACCCTTATTCATCATCCTCTGATCAGCAGAACAATCAACATCCCAATAATATCCATACTTCACTCATCACGGCCATACGGAAAACTGAAGTCCAACGTACATTTCAAGGATAATGGATAAAGACCAGAAAGCATCATTTAAAACCAATGACATAATGGCATGTCCATAAAACAAGAGAACCTAACAGATGCATCACAGGAAAATAAAACATTAAAAGTATCATCGATATATACGGTGAATACTTGTCCAATTTAAAGTGAGAACTGAAGAAAACATCTGGTCATACTCAACACATTGATCAAACAATTTCACACGTAAAAATGCCTCTTGCACCATATTACCCAACCAAATACCATTGCAACTCAAACAAACAATCAACGTGTTATTTCTATGAAGGAACTAAGAGGAAATTTTTCATCGATGGGACAAGTTTATGTTTCTTGCAAACCTGAGCACTCATCTAACTGGAAAACATCCTGCAGAAAAGCCCTTACATTATTTGCAGACAGGCTGATGAGAGTAAGATAAGGCAAAGTTCCCATCAAACTGAAGCTTCACAATTGTGCATCAGTGTTAGCTTCAAAAATAGACAGGTTTACTCGAGATTAGATGCTTTCCTACATCCTTTTTGCGTTTGTTGCAAAGGGTATGGTTTAGGTTAGTGAAACAGGATAGGCCATTAATGCCAAATTAGAAGTGGAAAGATGGAAGACCAAGTAAGCGAATTAGAAAATTGCCAGCTATACAGAAAAGAGCCAAATTCAGCAATATAACATACAGCCGACACTGACAATGCCGATCAAATGGGGAGTCCAAACATGAGAGTATATCAATGAGGTTAATTTTTTATTGCATGGTCTACAACATCTCTATAATAAAGCAAATCTTCATTGGCTTCAATAACCAAAACGGGGAAACTTACACAAAAGCATTTCGTTAGAACTTTCAAATGCCCCAAGCCATCATCCAATTGTAAATCCATTTATATGCCCATATGATTATAAATTATTTACTAAAAACACAAAAATCCAGATTCTCTGCCTCTCCTCCCTTCCCCCACTCATCTCCCCTCATCCAAAGACCATAGGGCCAAACCCACAAAAACACCATGTGATCCCTCACCAAAATCATTCCAATACATAAAAAAGCGAAACAATTTCATGCTAACTCCACAAAAGCACCAAAATTCCACCTTGGCTTATTTTCGACTTCTGGCAAAATTAGGGGTTCAATTGGGGAATCCTTAATCACGTATGGGACCTGACCAGAAATGATTGATGAGTCATCGGTTATACCATTCTAAGGTTTTACTTGGTGGCCGTGGCTCTTTCTGCATCTCTCAAAGCACGCTTTGTGTTTCATTTGTTACGTTCATTATTCATAGCAAAGTTGATGACTATGGGTTGTGGTTCTTGAGGCCACTGGCGCTATCTGCTAATGTACTGCGTTAATAGAGGTGCTTAGCGAACAGAAGGTTGCTGAATAATAGTGATGGTGAAGAATGGTGATGATGGTGGTGGTAAATGGTGATGAAAGTCCTAAGGCAAGCTGATAGAGATAAAGAAGGAGTAGGGAAAGATATAGTACGCATCAACTTAAGTTAAAGATTAATTTCCATCTACAGAAGTGCTACATAGGGAAGTAGAATTAAACTCCAATCGATTTGGATGGAAAAGTTAACTATTGCACTAGCCATAAGTAAATCGTGCACAATGCCAACATCTCAAAGTACAAGAGTTTTAGTGCAATATTTCCTATCAAACAATAAGTATACAACAAGGTAAAGTACAAATGGAGGAACAGCTTACGATACGACTCCAAACGGCATAAACACACGATATACAACTTAGCCAGAAGAAGGGTAAAGGAGAAATATGCCAAAGCCTCTTCAATTAGCTGCCATAGCCTCTTTCTATTTGATGGCTTTTTTTAATATATGCCAAACAAAAACGACCAAGGGGTTGTTTGGTATGAATGCTCAAAAATATGAAAACCAAAACCAATAACCGGAAAAAAAAAACAATAAAGAAAACTGAAAATCGATTTTTTGAAAAAGGGATCGAGAATGTTATATGAAACAAGAAACAAAAACTGAATTCTGATTTTCTTATTTTTGTTTCTATTTCATCTGTTTCAGAAACAGAAAAGAAAAACAAACATTTATGTTACAACAGCTGATGAAGTGAAAACTGAAATCAAGAAACAACAACGATACCAAATAAGCCCTACTGAAATATTCTCACAACAAATCTAAAGTCCAATTGATTGCAAAAACATTTCAAATGATAATTAGACTTCACTTCCCAATATTAATAGGATATTAAAAATTGCAGTCTATTTTTATTTCTTGCTCACGCCTAAGCACCCATTTCAAGCATTTCCTAAGATTCATGACGTCACGAAGGCATAGAGTGAAGAGAAAAAGATCAGTCCAATGTAAAACATGTAGTGTTTTCAACCCCAGAACATTGTTTCTTCACATAGTCAAACGTTATGCAAAGATTTGTAATGCACAGCATTCTCTCTACTGTTTATCTCACATTTAAGCGAAAAGCACGACCACAAAATATATATATATAACAGGGTTTCTGCAAACCCAACACAATGGGGATGTTTTTGGTTTTGTTTTTCTGTTTTCTACTACCGATTCATCAGTTTGAAAAAAAAAAAACGAAAGCAGGAAACATTTCAGAACGAAACAAGGCCTAGTTATTCATATTAAACCCACAAGATAATCCACTACAAAGCAAAATGGGGGGTGTCTCCCCAGCGCTTGAGTTCAATTCGATGTCAAAATCTTCAGCAAACAACCACCCAAAGAAAAACCACTTCATGCTTCAAATTCCTATAAACAAAAAGAAAATAAAAAAACACACACAAGCACGGACACACACGAGCGCGCGCGCACAAGCACACACACACAAGCACATACCCACAACGTCACAAACCAAGATTCGATCCTTTGAAAACTGAGCTGAATTCGGACTAGACCTTGCATTCAAGAAAATTGAACAAACACAAACACCAACACCAACCAAACTTCTCTCATCTCCACCACCACCGCCAAAACGCAGCAACTCGAGCAGAAACCAAACCCACCTCACCTGACCTCACTGTCATAGAATCGTCTAAATCGAGCCCAAAACAGAGCATGTTTCGTTGATGTCGCATGACCACCAACCATATGACCTCATATCCACACGTACATCACAAACCGTAACAAATTATTCCTTCTCAAAAGAATACAGACAATTTAGAGGACAAAGAAAAGTAAGAGACAGAGAGAGATTTGGGAATCGGAATCCGACCTCGGAGGATTTGGGAGATTCGGTTCTGGTCTTGGCAGCTGCTGCAGATTTGGGCGTGTTCAGCGACTTCCCGGTTTCCATTTCGCTCGACGATGGAATCGGATCAGTCGGGCCGGATCTTGGCTGCTTAGGTCACTTCACTCTCTCTCTCAATCTCTCCCTTGTGTGTGGTATGGTTGTCTGGTACTGTGTGGAGTGCCTCTAGGGCAACCGGGCTTCCATTTCGTCTCTAGTCTCGTTTATGGTCCGTTATCAAATGCAAGGTTGTCTGTAATATTGACTCATTGCTTCAATATTACAGGTTTTATTTTTTATATTATAGATTTTTCAATCTATACATTGATAATTATATACAGTCTTTATGAATGAATTTTTTATAAATTTTACACGTTAAACCTGTCTATACATATTTATCAACAATAATTATAGATTTTTTAAATTATAAAATAAAAATGAAAAATCAACAGTCAAAACACTTAATTGTCTGTGTCGTTTCGAGCACAAATTTTTTTTTTCTCGAAATCATTATATCATTTTATGATAAAAGAAATGAAGAAAAACATCCACATAATCTCGACAGATATAAAATATAAGAAAAACATGTTTACATATAACAAATTTAAAAAAATTATCTCCACCTGACATTACGTGGTTTTACGGTGAAGGTGAATTATTTTGAGGACACCTTCCCATTGGAGAACGCATGCATTTGTTCGGAAGGTGATACTTCTCACATTGGGCCTTTTGTTTGGGCCAGCCCATTGAAATATTACTTCTAGCAGTCCAATACATTGAAGTATTATGAGATGGCAAATTTTGATATTTTTCACAATACCGTAAAACAAAGGTTTTAGGATAAGATTTGTGGAAGTCGCTCCAGATTGAGACGTAGCTACTAGGCATTGTTCATTTGACTGTTTGAACATTGAAACCCCGTCAAGTCGATCCTTATCGTTAATGAGCTCATTAGCAAAACCCCTCTCTTTCGTACATTCCATCTAATATCATTTGTCGTTCTTTAAAATAATAAAAACATGACAAGATTTAACATTATCCTAAAGAAAAAGTCACATTGATCCACACAAACCAACACATTCCTTCGGTAGAAATTCAACAACAAACAAAGTCCAAGAATGAACTTAAAAATCAAAAGCTGATGATCGTTGTAGGTTTCTTTGGGGTGGTCAAAGATTTGACTTAATATTAGTAGTAGTTGGAATTTGAGGAGGTTGGAATTATTGGACTGACGGTTGCAAGTGCCTCTATGGGTTTCATTTCAGTACTTACCTTCACCAGAAGAAAGCGTCAGTGACAAATGGCAAAGAAAGAGCTGTAAATTGGATTTGAATCCCATAGGAATAAAAAGACACATCTTACTCTCCTATCTTTTTAATACATATTTTACTCCTCATATGAAAAAACATTTATATCTTACTTCCCATAAAAAATCTTGTAAACTATTCAATGCCAGGAT
Source organism: Drosera capensis (assembly GCA_001925005.1). Taxonomy (NCBI): domain Eukaryota; kingdom Viridiplantae; phylum Streptophyta; class Magnoliopsida; order Caryophyllales; family Droseraceae; genus Drosera; species Drosera capensis. The sequence goes on along the minus strand of LIEC01012159.1, from coordinate 316,199 downwards.
CCTAACATCACTGCTCCCCTCATTTTTCTCCTTTTTCATTTCATGACAGGATACTCACATTTGAGTTTAATTTTCTTCAATTCACTCCCATTCATTTACATCAATTACATCATCTTCATTTAATGCTCTTTATTATCAATCCGTGTTTGAGCCTTTTCATCAATTTTGTGGTGGAAAAATCGTGTTATTGATATGTGTTCTTGAGTAATTGTGTTCTTGAGATGGAAAGAAGCAGATTCGACTGAGGATAGTGGAGAGAGGCGAGGCGGTCAAGATGGTGGAGGCATAGAAAGGGACTTTAGTGAGTAAAATGTTAAATGAATTTAAGATAGATAATGATGTGTGTTTTAAACTTAACTAAAAAAGTGATTGGTGCATTTGAAACTTAATAGGGATTTTAAAACAACTTTCCCACAAAAAAGCCAACAGGTTTCTTGATAGAAGAGCTAAAAAGTTAGGGGCAAATTAGTCACTCCATGTGATAAAATAGTGTATATATAACTTAGGAAAATAAGAAGTTGGCGAGAAAGCTGCATCCTCTCTCACATGATTTTTTTTTTTTTTTTAAATCTTAAAACATAATTTTTTTTTTTAAAATGATAGTTTTTTTTCAAATTTTGATATGAGCACTGTCGTTTTCTTGATTGTTGTTACTGTAACCCCACAATGTCTATATACTTATGTCGAGAAATATAAAATATATTTACTCTATCCCACAAAAAGATGCAACATATATATATTTTGTATTATTCTATACGTATGAATATAAGTTTCGTTTTCATATCAAATCATGTCTGATCGTCTCGCAACATTTACACGATCATTGATGTTTCACGATAAATTTACAAAAAAATCATGTTTGATCGTCATTGCATTTTTGTTCAATTTTACATCGACATGAATGTCAAGTCAATCCGTTACATCATTTGTGGGATGAATGAAGTTGTAATTTATCATTCTTCAGTCTATATGTAATTCCTCCATCCCATTCAAATTGCAACATTTTTTTTTAGATCGTTTAATTCAAATTATAATATTTCTCTTATTTATTAATTTTTTCATAAAAAAAATATCAAACAATCTTTATTTTATATCACATTAATCTATTTATCACTATTTCTCTCTTTTTTTTTTCCTTACTTGTTCTTCTCTCACGCTCACAAGAAAAAATCGAACATTTTCTCATAAATCCAACACATACACATAAATATACGTATCGTATTTTATAATTTTTTTGGGAGGGATGAAATATAAGAAGAAGGGATTATGATAACGACATAATATGCTTAGGAGTTAGGTGGTTGTAAGAAGATCAAATGTTGGTGATTCAAAGGTGTTGTAATATTGAAAAAAAATGAGAAAATGAAAAAAAAAACTTATGTCGATTTTTTTCTGAAAATTTGAACGAAAAGTGAACTGTAACTTATCCAGCCTAATGTTTCTTAGTACAAGCGTGTATTTATTTGCTAGAACAAAAGTTCATGAAAACCTTAAATTGAAGTATTATAGAGTACTACTATACTAGTACTATAGTTTCTTCGACCAAGGCAAAACTGGAGATCACAAAATCACTCACGTGATAGGTATGATGCCCGTTATGGTCCCCAAAGAGTGAGAAGCAAACTAACAAGCGTATATTCTACAACAGTTTCTTGCTACCGTGTGGTATGAAATTCGAATAAAATCAATGCCAGCACCCAATTGCGTTTAAAAAAAATAATGAAAATTTCCATGGATATCAGGACATTTAATTTTGAGGAAATATCGATAGAGGAATTGTATTATCACAAGTACCATTTTTTTAAAAAATAAAAAATAAAATATCAAATCTTACTTAATTTGCCCTTTTTCTTCTACTTCACTCCTTCCTTTATTTTTTTTTTTTGCCCCTCTTTGCTTCGATCACTAATCTCCGACGACCCCGCGTTGATGAGATTTCCCCCAAATCTCCACTAACCGCGCTTCACTTCCCTTCCCCATTTTCTGATCCATGATCCAACAACTTTTGCTCTTCGTTATCGGATCGAGAAACTAGGATTAGGGTTAGGGTTAGGGTTTGATGTGCGAGGAGGCTGTGATGACCTATGGATTCGATCTGATCTTTCTGTGTGTGTGAAAGGGTGTGATAGCACCCGATGTCCGATTGACATGGTGGTCGTTGTTCGTGAGTCGAAATCAGGAACTAAGGTTTTATTTTAATTCGGTTTGACGACGATTTACTTTTTGTCTGCCATCGATGGTGGGGGTTGCCTCATGCAGTTTGATTATGTCCACAGATCTAAGCTGAAGGAGATGTCATCGTGTTTCCTATGTGAGTTGAGCCTTGTTGACAGGAAGATATCGAGGGTGCCATTGACGTATTAGTACACTCGAAATTAAAATCAATATAATTCTGAAACAAATCAATTTTGATTTATTAAAATTTATATGGACATATTAACTTTTTATAAATATATTAGTTTTTATTTAGGTATATTATGTTTTTCAAATGTGCATTAATAATCATCAATTTTCTTAGGCATATTAGGTTTTCAATTTAAATAGATGTCATAGTACCTTGAAACAAACCACATTACATTTTACTCAAGTGTATTGGATTTTACATTGACGTAGTAGTTTTTGTTTAGGCGTATTAGTTTTTGTTTTCAAACCTAACGTATTGGTAATACAATCAAATCATTAAAACTATTTCTTGAGTTATTATTGTTCAATGATTTCAATTTCGTTATCATATTTCATATGAATATATGAATATATGATCGCATCTATCATTTTCAAGAAAAAGAAAAAGAAAAGATGATTACATCTAGTGACGAGTTTGTTGAAAAAAAGATGTCGTTTATTGTGTTTCATGAGTGCCTTTAGTTATCTTAATTAATAACACTTTAGTTCCTTCAAGTCCAATATTCTCAACAAACTCCCCACTATATGTGATTATCTACGCATATGATATATTTTAACGAAAGTTGAAATTATATGAATATTTTTATCCTTAAAATCATGGATTTTATGTTCGAACTTTTTAAAATAATTCATAAATAATGAAATATCATTAATCCCGGAAGTATGTGTTACTGAATACCCCCAAATTCGACCAACACAATTTACATAAATGAGCGATAATATTTATAGTTGATGTTAAACGACGTCGTTCATCTTGTATGGATTATTTTAAACCTTTCAATTTTATGATATTTAATTTAAAGGATTAAAATTTTGAAGTGATTTCAATTTTGATTATCATATTTTATATAGATAGATGATATATCTAACAATGAATTCTAAAGAATCAATGTTGTTTATCACATTTTCATAAATGTTTTTAGCTGTTTTGATTAAAATTATTTTAGTCCCTTTATCTGTGTGTATCTACACATATATTCTCAATGTAACCCAAATGCAAAAATATTCAAGATTGGCCATAATCTTATGCTACATGGTAATGATCACTTTCCCATTACTCCATATGACACATAACGCAATGTCCATTCCTTGGAGCAACCGAAAAATAAGTCAGCAGCAAAGCCTTCTGGTGAAGAAGATTCGTTACCCGCTTTTCCAACGCATTCCATGACCCGTCAAAGTCCAAATATGCGCACCCACACTTCCAATAGTTTCTATTTAAAAGTATATCGTCGTACCAGAAAAATAAAAAAATCTCAATTTTTTGTACTTGTAAATAGATTTCTCGAAGCAGTATAAAACCATAATATGATGGGCAGAAACTGATAGCTCTCCCTGCAAAGAGCTAACAAAACCAACAAACACTAAAAAGAAGACAGCATGAGTTCCGGCAGGACGGACGTGGAGAACGGCCATGCCGTCGAAGGAGAGGCGGCGAGGGAGCCGTTGCTGGTGTCGACGAGCAACGGAGGTGCTGCGGGTGGGGCCAGTGGGTTTAGTTATCGGAAGAGCAGCAGCCGCAGCAGCAGGAAACAGCCATGGATTGTGTACTTGAGCACCCTCGTTGCCATTTGCGGCTCTTATCAATTTGGTTCTAATGTGAGTTTCATTTCTATTTTGTGGAAATTGATACTCGTACATTTTTATGAGTTGTGATGTGATGAGGTTTCCAACAATGGAGGGCCGTCATCCGTGCAGTCATTTTGGCTACAGGGTAGTATTAAAAGCACTCGAGGCGTACACCCCCTCCCACTTTGAAATTATCGTTCTAATATGGAAAGTTGAAGTTTGGAACCGCGATCAGGACTTGTCATTATAATCACAAACATACATATCAGAGAACCGTCAAATACTCCCATCCTCGCATAATTTTTACCACGACAATTGCTTCGAAAGATTAACTTTAGATTGACGTTGTATTAAAGTTCATAACTTTATCTATCATTAATATTTCACAATAATTTTATAAAAAATAATATTTAATCGTATTAAATTACACTTTTAAATGAATATGTCTCAAAATACGTGGGCAACGCTAGGTACTATCTTATGATACTTATACCCGCTACTTCTTGCCAGGTAACATTATGAGGATTTTTGATTGGTTATTTATGCAGGTTGGGTATTCGTCGCCGACCGAGTCCGGTATAACAGAGGACCTCGGACTAACTACATCTGAGGTAACATTGGTCCAGAATCTTGTCTCTATTCATGTTCAACTACCAAACCCCAAAGTGGAGGAACTATTTGATAGATATGTAGTACTTCAGGAAAGTGCACGAGCTACAAGTGAGTTGAAGAAAAATATGATAAAATACTGAAGAAAAGAATAGAGAAAAATATTTGTGTAAAACGACGACAAGTCGAACAGTGGAGTTGTTGACTTTGATTTAAAATCATTTGAAATAGGATAAAAGCATCATGAAAAAAAATACAAATCTTTTTCTTTTTTAAAGACCAAAGAGACATAAAGCCTATAGGATCATGGATGCATCCCGCAATTCTGCCCTTCGCTACCTCAATCGTGTGTGTGCCCACTTCGTTGAAGTGTGCGCTAAAATAATAATAATTCGTTGACATAAGGGCATATGTGCCGTTGATACGACAAATTAATCCGAGCATAGTCTAAGCAATTACGTAGATTCTGCTGGTGCAGGCTTTGGTTAAAAGTTCCATGTGAATTTGTCAGAGGAACCAATTGTACCGAACACCGTATTCTCAACGCTCTTCCCCGAGCATAGAAAAACAATGCAATAGTCCTTCTACAAACAAAGTGTCAAATAGACAGCACAAATAAATGTTGGAGAGAGGATTGGAGTCAGTAACTTAATATGTTATAATATCTCATAAAGAAATCAATATTAAACAAAATACAAAATTCGAACGGATGATAATAAACCTCCCTAACAAGTCTGTTATAAAAAAAATTACTAGAATGTTTGATAACCGCAATTAGTGAACTCAAAGAGTATAACAACTCTCATCTTGCTCTACAAGCTTACAATGTTTAGCGTTGGTGTTGCATCTACCAACGGATTGAAAGTTAGATCGGGGATGGACTCCGAAAAATGTATTCCAGAAGCATTGTAGGATGCTCAGAGCGAAGTCTTACGCATCCCTTATTTTATATTCATTGCAGTACTCACTATTTGGATCCATAGTTAACTTCGGTGCAATGGTTGGTGCGATCACAAGTGGTTCGATAGCAGATCTTATTGGTCGAAAAAAGGTAAGCAATAGCCATTAGAGCACTCCTGTCAGATATTTCTGTTTAATAGTCAAATGGCTCGACTCGATCACTGTAACAACATTCTCACCTGTGAAATTCATGCAGGCTATGGGGGTTTATGGTACCTTCTGCACAGTAGGATGGCTTACGATCGGCTTTGCACAGGTTAAATACTACCTCTGATCTTGAACGGGCTGCTATAACAATTTTTCGGTGAATCCGCTATCTCATATCCATCTAATCTTGATCATCAGAGCGCTTTGGCTTTAGACATTGGAAGATTACTTGGAGGATATGGAATGGGAGCTTTCTCTTATGTGGTATGTATGCAAAAAGATTATGAACTCCCTTCAATACAATAATACGTACCTTACATTCAAACGTGAAAACTTTGTTGCCACAACACTTACGTTAGGTGCCAACCTGTCGCAGCTCGTGAATCAGTGCTATGTGATCGTAAAATCAAGTTGAAAAATTAAAGTATTAAACATATTAGAAGTCCAACCAGAACCTGGAAGCAACTCTGTACATTTTTAGAACTGATGGAGATGAAAATGCACGTTCTATTCAGATAAAGAGCTACTATTGTGTGACAGGTACCGGTTTATATTGCTGAGATATCGCCCTCTGAGCTCCGTGGACGTTTGACAACTTGCAATCAGGTACTAGCAACGAAAACGACACAGAGTAAATTTTATCGTGCTCTAGTGTTCCTTTTTACTCATCTTGATCAAAGTGGTTAACGGTGAACACTGCAGGTTATGGTCTCCGCCGGCGTGTCCACCGTTTACATATTAGGGATACTGTTGCCATGGAGAGTGTTAGCTTTTACAGGTACCAGAGTAGAAAAAAGCTGTGATTGTTTGCTTGTAAAACTAATTTGATGTCGAGTAAGCTTTTCGATTAATGCTTTCGTTGACCTGGCTGCAACTTGTAGGTCTCGTTCCATGCGGTCTCCTGTTTGCGGGACTCCTTTTTATCCCCGAGTCTCCAAGATGGCTGGTAAATACTTAGTTAAAACGATCATGACATGCGATAATGTTTTGATAGAGTAGTTATGGTAACGTGGATCTTTGTATTATTTGCATAATATGCAGGCGAAAAAAGGGCGTGAAAAGGACTTCGAGGTTCAGCTACAAAAACTCCGAGGCCAAGATGCTGATATTTCTAGTGAAGCAGCCGAAATTCAGGTATGCCTCGGATTAGCCTTTCCCTTGCCACTGAAGTCTCCTATCTCAACTCTTATTCGACTCGAAAAAATATACATGTCCCCTGGTTATCGAAACACATAATCTAATTAACATGGTAACACACCAGCATCATTACTCTATCTGTTTGTGCTGAATGAGTATCTGTTTGGCAGGACTACATTGATGGACTTCAGCATCTTCCTAAGGCTAAAGTGCTAGATTTGTTCCAGAGACGTTATCGCCACTCGCTCATTGTATGTTCTACCTCGACATATCTCATTCTTTGTGTTCTCCCTTTCCCTCTCTAAGCTCTACTATTGAGTGAATTTCAAGCTCCTATATGACTGGAACACCGTTAACTCTTGAACGGTTTATACTGGTGACAGGTCGGTGTTGGGTTGATGGTCTTCCAGCAACTTGGAGGCATAAGTGGTATCTGTTTCTATGCTAGCAGCATCTTTGAAGCAGCAGGTGTTTCCTCAAATGCAGGAACGATCTCATATGCCTGTCTTCAGGTCTTAATTTCACGTAGATCGTGCAGTTCTATGGCTAAAGCTATATAATATATGTTCACCAAAGGGATCATGTTCTGGCTGTTGATTCGAAGTTTCACTTTTGCAGGTTGTTGTTACAGTACTGAATACACTTGTGATAGATAGGATCGGGAAAAAGCCTCTTGTCGTGGTAAACTTCGCATCCCGAGCTCAAGTTGCTTTCAGTAGTTCTGTTGTGTGGACTGTCCTCATCTAACCTGAGTTTCTCCATTTATCTCGTTTTCCTTAGGTCTCTGCAGCAGGCATGCTTGTAGGCTGCGTGACAGTGGCGACTTCATTCTTCTTAAAGGTAAATTTTCATCTGAGAAGATAGCTGGATTTCGCTGTAGGCATGACGCCTGTGAATTAACTATGATCTCTTCTGATGAACATCAGACTTATGGTTTAGCAACAAGCATATCTCCTGCACTTGCTGTCGCCGGCTTGTTGGTACGATTCTTGATCCCAGAAAATATGACAATTACCCAAATTTTTAACTGCTAATTCCATGAATATAACATGGCCTTTTGGATTCAGATCTTTATAGCAGGATTTGCAGCAGGCATGGCGGCAATCCCTTGGGTTGTGATGTCCGAGGTAATAGAGGAATACAAAGAAAACTTCTGTGCCGTTCGTCACTTAACCAAATCATAAAACAGCAGTCACCTGGAACTATTGAACAGATTGTTTTGCTGTTGGTGTAGATATTCCCAATAAATATCAAAGGAACAGCTGGGAGCTTCGCGACGCTGGTGAATTGGAGTTGTTCTTGGGCTGTCTCCTACTCATTTAACTTTCTGATGAGCACGAGCTCATATGGTAATCATTTACTGTTATATTTCTAGTATCGACCAGAACGTGACTTTTAGAAGTGAGAAATACTGTCCATATTGCATGCCCCTTGGGTAATGGTTCACATAACTAAATAAGCACATGGATTAAAGCCAGGAACTGTCGCATCAGCTTGTGGTTAAGAAATTTTAGTTGAAGAATGAACTAATAAGTATTGACTTCTGGTTTTGTTAACAGGTACATTCCTTCTCTTCGGCATGGTCAACGCATTGAGTATCGTTTTTGTGATCAAGGTGGTACCTGAAACAAAGGGAAGAACTCTAGAGAAAATCCATTCTTCCATTACTGAATTGCAAGTTAGTTGAACATTTTTCAAAGTTCATGTACAAGTTTATGACAGACCATTGAGGCTATGTAAAAAGTAACTGTATATCAATATATCTATATGTGTAACACAACGGCAACAGAAACGAGCAGATAGAGATTACGATATTATCATTAAAAACTTCGGCAAAGCGAGGTACAAAAGTTAACCATACAGAGGACGAATGAAGCAGAGATGATGATTGTAACTAACCTATAATAGGAATCCTGCTAGCTCAAGGAGTATAAAGCCAAACATGTCTGGCATACAGCATCACGCACTGCAAGTTCAAACCTACTTTCTCTCGACACCTTAAGAGAAACGATCATGTACATGATTGATCCTCTCAACTACAGAAAGAGATAATCTGTAAGACGCTGAAGATATGTCTATGTCGCTTGATATTCAGTACAATAGCACACAAACTTCTTTTCTCAAGTAAAGGACTATACAGCAGCCTGAAAGGACTCCTTCACCACTCTGAAATCAGAAGTTAACTGGAGCACTGCTTGTAATAGTGATAATAGATAATAGCTTAATAGCTTACCAGATCATAACCAATACCAGCTCAGGATCGCTATCACGGAACAAAACTACAATCAATGGAGCACTATCAAGCCGGTTTGTCTTGTCTCGAACGCACAATCCGTGGAACATATGGCAGTTGCAATGGCATAGGTTGCTGAATCCCCATCGTATGTAAAAGACTTTCTCCGTAAGGGGTTCCGATGCAGACGAGCAAGGCTTATAGATCTGTTAAGTGAGACACCAAAACAACATGCGAAGCATGTACTGGAAAAGAATCCATAGCACAAAAGATGAATCGCCCGCCATCTAGTATTGTTGTTAATCTCTAAAGCACACTCATACAAGGTCGGTACACGGCCGGCTCTGTTTGTCCGCTGAACCTACACAAAAGGGGGAAAATCTCCAACACGTAATCCTAATTCTACATTCAACCTCAGAAGGAGAAGAGGATCAAACCAATGGTTTGAAGCCAGTGTAGCATGGAAGAGCCTTATAACATCTTCGTTGTCTCCATCCCGGGATCAGACATGGTATCCGAAACATGAGTTTCAATAGGAGGCAATGCTAGCATCCGCCCTTTCTGAGCACGTGGAGGGAGATGCCTCACGCGGTTCCTTGATCCTACTGCCCAGGGCAAGTAAACTCCTGTACCGCCACGTTGGATTCTTCTCGGATTCATGACCAGTGGTCGCATGGGGGCTAGCATGACCACAGGGCTGCGGATCACTCCCCATTTCTGTATCACGTCCACTGCACCATAGCCATTTGAAAGCCCATTGGGAGCTACGGGTGAAGCTGGTATCGCAGGCTGCCACAGTGTCATGGCGTGAGTTATAGGAGCAACTGGTGTTGCCGGTTTGCTGTGATCCACATCTGGCCTGATTCTGAAGAACATGATGCTGACTCTCCTGGTAGGAGACGGACACATGATGTGTCTGGCCATGTCGGCACTGTGGTTCCTCATAACAATGAGCGACCTGCAAGTATGAATATGATTTTTTCAATGTTCATCCATCTTGCACCTTATGTCTAATGCCACGGATCAAGCTGCTATTCGAACACTGAACTGCTTTTCAATGTTAAGTGTTTGAGCTCCAATGGTTCATGCTTACATTAGTGATCATTGATCAAAGGCTTTTAAAATCAAATACTGCGTCGGGTGTCTAAAGCTTGAAGGTGACATACCCTCCTTTGAGAGAAAGTGTGAGTTGCCCCTTGAAGTTCCCTTCATGATCACATGCCAAAGTGTGTCCAAATGCGATTTTTGATTCCGACAATATGAGATTACATAGTGGTTGGTCTATGTGAGGAGGTTTAAGATAAGGCTGTGAGTACTCCCCCTGCATAATGAGGCTTGAATGTCATTTCCCTTCATACTCAAGAGCACAAAATGGCGAGAGGCAAAAGAAGAACTTTCAGGTTAACTTTCTGAAACGGATTGGTTAGAATATTTTCTCAGATTATGACAAATGGGACATATGCGAAGACTTACCTCGTCAAAGTAGTTCATTATGCAGCTGTTTGGTCTCCTGTTTTCAGGCATTATCCGCCACTGTACAAGGTGGTCAATAACGCTTTGCAGAAGAGCTGGTATTGGCTCAACATTAACTGCAAATGTCGAGACGCGAAAGATCCATTAGCACAGTCAATGGCACGAAGCATATAGTACATGGTAAAAGAACCATTTGATCACACTCCGCTGCAGCTCACCTGCTGCCTCATCTTTTGTCGGTCCAAATACAGGAGCTCCAAGCTGAATTTGCTCCTTTTTGTTTCCCATGATTTTTGTGTTGAATAAAACGTATGTTTCTCCTGGATATATATACATCCGAGTGTCACTTGTTCAGCCGCCACATATATTCAGTTCTATCAGCCTAAAACGGGCTACTTATTGGATAGAGAACTGCGAAGAATGCAGTAACCTTATTTCAGATCATTCCACCAAAAATGAGCCTGGTTATATTTCGATTAAATTAACTAGCTTATGCTACTTGATTGGCATACACGAAAATTTTCATCTAACTCAAGCATGCTTGCATTGGTTACAAATAGTGGTCTGCTATTCGATCAAGACAATATTTAGCAAATGAGTTTCCAATGAGAGACTTACCTGGGAGTTCCCCATTTTGTCCGGCAATACGAAGCTCCTTTGCCAAGTTGTTTAGCTTAACGAGCTCTGAGGCTGTAAACACGTCTTCATACATCCTTAGGCCTTTAACAACATTTACCTGCGAGAGTTTCCTTGCGTCAACATCCACTATCATATTTCGAACAAGTAATTATCTTATATGTGTAATTAGGATAAACAATATATATCTAAGTTCTACATTTTGCATATATTAACTTGACTATCGAGAAAATATGATTTTGAACTCTTAAGGAAACTCGCCATGTGTCCTTTCACTGGCTCCTTAGCTACGAAACCTTTTGTCATCTTGATCCGTTCAAGACGAGTCTCACAGTCCTCATGATCATCACAGATTTCTATTGGTTCAGGAATTGCTTGTGATTCTTGAGATCCTGAATTCAAGAATGATGATCAACCAATTAGCGTTGCAGTGAAGAACAGTTAAGGTAGTCACCAAAACAGTAGGACATTTGTCAGCAGGAGTGACAATAAACACAAGAATTAACGGAATATCGTGCCGTCCATTTTCCACTATGCTTTAAGGCTATATTCATTTTCTCAAAAAGGATTCAACTTTATCATAAGTCTATTTAGCACATAAGTCTATTTAGCACAGATATTATCACCTTCAAGTTAGATTATCATCGTGATCCTACTGAATCTCAACTAGGATATGGAAATAAAGATTAGTTAAGGAATAGGCAGAAATTAACAGCCTACACGAGCCATTATCAATCAACTCATTTCAATTATTTCCTACCTAGGTGGGTTAAGTATAACTAGTGTGTCTATATTCATAAATTATAAGTAACTAATTATTCATAAACTAGTTGATATTTTTAATATTTTGTTAACTACGTATATATCATCATAATTTTTTTGAAATCATTTTGATTATATCGAGAATATTTAATAGATTCTTGAGATATATATATAATGCATGATATTTTTCTCTTTAATCTTGTTATAAAAAAATTTCACGTAAAAACTAATATACCTGAATTTTGCATCCTTCTATCCAATCGATAGTCAAATGAACTAATTCGATAAAACAAAAATGAATAAACAAAAAATATGAAAAAAAAAGTGAATAATTTTTTTTCTTCAGTTTTAAATAGTGCAATGTGAAAATTTATCATTTTTTTAATCCAAAGTCAATCATATACAAGGGACAACATTAATATAAAAAATATATTATTAAAATACCTTCTAAATTATTTAAATATTTCATTTATATTGGATAATATCGTCAAATATTTTAATAATTTTTTTAATAAACAATATGAATGTATGTGTCTTCTATAATATAATCTGTATGAAATTATCATGATATTTACTCTATTTTTTTTTACTAAAATGATTATAATTATCAAATTAATTGTATTATATCATGAATCAGATCAAATTATTATAGTATGTGATATAAATTTTTTTGGCTTTTTTCTTTTTTGACAAAAAACTCTAGGTTTTTTTTTTGTAATAAAATATTTTCAATCATATCATTTTTTTCGTAATAACTAACATCAACGACAAAAATATTTACAAACATATTCTTTTGTCATGAAATATATAACGGATTAATAATATCTATGAATTGTAAAAAAGAAAATATGAATATTTTTTTTCATAATTATTAATGTTGATTATTAAATATATTAAAAATGAAAATAATATTGAACTCCTCAATGATAATTGAATTGATTGATATATAGATATTAATAAATGACATACCATGATATATCATAGGATGATACTCCGAATTAAGAATATATATTAATGCGTTCGGCAAATTTAACACTACCAATGTTCGTTGAAGTATTTCCCTTTCATAAATATCTACCGATGCAAGATTTTAGGACAAAATTACACAAAGATCCGCATTACAAGTTTTCATGACACTTTTCCCTCATTATACTGATTAATGATTACAGTATATGAGCCTTGAGAGACATAATTACGATAAATATAAACACGATCTGTAACACACCCTAATCAAAAGATGCAGTACATGTAGGAGACAACGTAAATGAAACTTCAAATAAGGGGTAAAAAATAAGTTGACGAAGTCCTCTATACTGTAGTATGTTGTCAATAAGCTCAGAGAACATTAAACGGCATCATAAGATCTGGACCACAGGACCAGATAGCAACTCCTCGACTTTGAACAATTTAAAGAAGCAGCACATTTGCCTCTAGTATAGTTTATTCAACCCAATTTTACACAACTTTGAGACTCCCAATGAACGGCCAGGATGAGATCTCATCTAATCGGATTCGTAGGCCTCGAATCACTCAATCACTCCCCACTCCATCCTATGGTAAGTTATCAACTACTTCCCAGTATATTTAAACTAGAAAAAGGACAAAGGAATTTGACTAAAGGGAAAAAATACTTAAAAACGAAAGAAAGTTTCAATTAATTTCTTTCTCCATTGAACCACCATTTTTGTAAGCTTGTTGTCCACTTTACTCCCATAATTTTAAGGTTTCTATAATATCAATAATTATTTGGGTGACGTTATGATAATTGACAAGATAAGAAAAAATAACTGGTTTGATGAATAGTCAAATTGTTCGTTTTCGGAAAACATCATTATATCAAGATTCAAGGAGTATCTTTTCCATTATGAGTGATCAAAAGTTCAAAATTAACTTGACAGTTATGATCTTCGCTATACCTATCATAACCAAAGTATTATCCTGCAACATGCACTAAGTTTCTTCACAAAAATTTAAATTTTAAAAGATTCAAAATATTTATAAAATAATCCTTTGATTCAATGAAAATTCAAATACACAAGAAGATCGAGTGTTTCAACAACTAGCTGGTTGTTTTTGCGGCAGTTTAGTTTTTCCTTTTCTTAACTTAGAAAGAATAGAAACTTAGAAAAAACAACAAAGTACTCCTTCGGTTAGGCAACGATTTGATCCGACACACGGAATATGTGTGTTGAATTTATATAAAATTTGATGAAGAAGGAAATTTTTTTATGATAATGAGATTTACTGTATCAAGAGAAGATAATTGGTGTACTATACCTAAATTATTTTAGTATTTTTATGTGAAAAGTTTATTAAATATGATATGTTATATATATATGTTTTTTAAAACGATCCAAATATAAAAGTGTTGTTTATATTGGAGTATCTATGTCTCATTATTTGAAGTTGATAGTGAGCTATCACGAATTCTTGTAGATTTGACTTTACACTCTCTGCAAAGTTCTCTATTTCATAACTTGGCATTTACTTATAGGACATCGCTTTCATTTATAAAGTTATTGAGTTTGATAACTACAATTAGCATTAAAAGAAAGGGTTTCAGAGCACATGGTCACTAAGTTGCGAAGTTATAATTATAACATGCACCTTCGGCATATATTTGCATAATAGATGAGTACTGCATGTTCGTTTGTATCTCACATTTCCCGTGTTTTACCGTATTTGTACCACGAAATCTTTGCATGAATACCAACAATGTGTCGCAAATAAGAGATAACACATGACCCATAGATACAATTATAAACACAAACAAACACAACTCTCATCCAATGATTAGAAGAAATATAAAATATTTATCCCATATACAATAATGTTCTTATATAATGCATTCATCTGTAGCTAGTTTCTGACTTTCTCACGAAGAAGAAAACAACATTTCTAGCACGTCTTTTTGTAAAATACACTATCGCTAGTTGACTATGTACCGCCCAACAGAATCTTAGAAGACATTGATGCCTATTAGAGTAAGTATAATTCTGAGGTGGTAACGAATTGAAAACAGAACATCTGTGTCATATCCTATTTCTAACGTTAAAAACTTATGTGTCTAATCACATACTCATTTTTCAATAATAATTAATCCTATGATTGGTTCACATGTCAAAGCTTACTTTAGAAAACAACTACTACTACTTCATTGTGAAACGTATTTTAACATTGAAAAATTATTTAAGCATTTTATTATAAAAAAAATTTCAAATTATATATTTCAAAACCACCCAACTAAAAATTGGTTGAGATAGTTTCCTTTTTTGGGTGGTTGGAGTATATAAGAAGGTGTAAGCCAATGGAAGTGTAAACGTGGTGGGGAGAGCACACCACACACGAGCATCAAAAACCAAAGAACGGATAGAAAAGCACTTATCAAGTCGAATATTCCTTTCTACGGGCGCAGAAGAAAGAAACCGAAATTTCAACTCAACAAACCAAACCAAACCAAACCAATTGTAATCTCTCGATCTCACAAAATTAAGGCAAGCTTTTGCCGGCACAGTAACTTGAGTGTTGATGAGAAGTTATTATCATCAGGAAAATTATAAAACGTGTGTCACTAACATTGTTCTTACTAAACGTAGGAAAAAATGAACTTGAATCATCAAATGATTGTTAAGTTTTGATTTTTTATTTAAATATTATTTTTTATGTCATCAAAACTATTAAAAATACTTGTTTTTTTAAAATTATCTCATAGAAAGATGAATCCTTTTTGAACACCTAATAATCTCCACTAGTAAAACAAACATCACTGCTAGCATTGGGAATATTTTTTTGAAAATAAGTGAATGTTGCTATTAAAAAATGTAAAGAATAAAAAACCAATAATAAAAATCGATTTAATTGTTAAAAGACAATCAAATTTTGAACGTACCGGTGGTGTCCGTGATCTCACTCTCCGGCGACTCCTCGTCGTAACGATCACCGCAACCACTCTCCCCTTTCCCCTCACCGCCGCCGCCACCACCACCACCACTCTCCTCCCTCTCTTTGGCCTCCTCGACACTCCTCAACTCCGCCACAACCTCCCCGATCGAGAAGAACTTCTGCATCTGGATCACCGGGATCCAATTCACCCTCCGCCGATGAATCGCCCCGAACACCCCCTCGTACTCCCCCGACGGCGACGAATGCCTGAGATGATTGCAGAGGGAATCGATGATCGCGTTGGCCGCCGCGAACTCTCCCCTGTACCACGCGATGATCGCGTCCTTTGCGACCGCAGGGGACACGATCGTCGCGGCGGGGAACATTGTCGGAGGAGGCGACGGCATGGCGGTGGAGTGATCGAAAGATCGAGAGAAATGCCTCTGGTGTGATTGTGATTGTGATTGTGATTGTGATTGTGAATTGTGATTTTGAGTGGAGGGTTTAGCGAGGGATTATATATAGGACTGAGAGAAAAGGAGAGTGGAAAAAATAAAAAGGGAGATTTGAACATGTTATTGCAGGCATATTCCCTTTTGGGAAAGTGAATCTGTTCTTTGCAGTGTCTACACCACTCTAGTTGTATATATACTCTTTAATTGGATATTTTTTTCTTATTGGTTCGAATGGTGGATGAATAAGTCAAACGGCGACTACATAGTTTCACGGAGGAAAAGCCGATAAAAGATGATAAAATAGTTCTTTTCAGGATTAACGATATGAGATTAGAACACTGTCAACGATAAATCGACTTTTCATGCAGAAAATCCCAAAATATATTCAATTTGTCCTTGCCATATATAGTTCTTACCATGTAGCACAAATTATAAGCTGGCAAGCTGTTATAAGTATAACTTGTTAAGCCATTAGTAAAAATGTTGGGACACTGAAAAAGCACAAGGGAGTAGACTATAACTCATACTAGTAACAATTAGTCATTAGAGAACCTATATATGAAAATAGTGACGGCAAGTGGCAGGATATTGGCTGCAGCAGTGGCTGACAGTAAGCTTTATTTTTCATATTATAAATTGATAAATTTATACGGTTAGATTTTAATGTATTTGTCGGAAATATAACTCTGTAATCATTTCTTTTGGTATTGACAACAACTGTCATCGATTAAGAGTGCGCATATGGAGAAGGATCGACTGATCGTCAATCTTGATGCAGAGGTTTTCTCATCCCTCTCGGATCGCGATTCCTCGCTTTCAGTACCTTTCTTCAGCCTTCCTTGGTACATAATTTTCACCTTCTTCATAATAAGTTTTGGTTTATGTTTTAACAAGACTTAATCTGTGAGAGATACAGCCTAAAGAGTTGCAATTGCTTTTTGTCTTGGCAACTAATTAGACTTTTGCATATGATATTATTTGAATAAGCATGTCACTTGTCCCGATTATTGCCAGATATGTCAACCTATACTATGTCAAATGATACTACGTCAAGCTACGCTATATCAAGCAAAGCGACATGTTCTGGTTCATGCCTCAACAAGATGATCATGATCAGTTACGTTTCAGCTTTTATTCAATTCCTGTTTATACGACGCGATATGAAGGAGAAAGTTGAATATGTGAGAATTCAGGTGTGGGGCGATACTAATGTAGGAGCCGGTGGAAGAGATCGCTTGGAAGATTTTTAAGGTAACATACTCAAACTAGCCTATCCTAAACTTTGTTTCAAATATCTCATTAAAGGCTCTTCCCTCCACCATAGACTTTCTCATAAGTTTCTTTATAAAGGCACAAACTTTTGTTAGGCCGATGCATACAAATTAACTTCTTTTCTATAAGAAAGATCCTATTTGGCACAATTTTGGTTATTTGGGATTCACTCTTTGATCGTGTGTTGTCTGTAATCAACTCTTTTTATCTTCTCGCTTCATATTGTATAAATTCCGATGTGTTTCTACTGATACCGCTTGAACCGTCTAGCTATGAAATCACGTCATCAAGATGCAAACGCGACAAGGGATTCATCTGATGCAAATATGCAATATTGGGCCAAGAAAATGACTCGGCAACAAATCCGAGTTCTTGATGATTTTCAGATGCCCAAGTGACTCTAATCAAAGCAACAACATGGCAAGCTAAATGACTTAATTAAATGAATTGACAACATCATGCTGCTTTCTCTTCAAACAAAATCTTCAACACTTTATGTCTTCTCTGATCACTACAGTACAAAATAAGTTGCAAGTCTCTATTTATTCTGGTGAACATGCTTGCAAATACGAGGAAAGGTACCCTACGATGTTGTTGGAGGACACTAACAAAGTTGTCAAGTTCAATCAGATATGTGAGCCAGTGACAAGAATTGGGAACACTGTGAAGGAAATAAATCCCCAACTATATATAGTTGTAACGATCCTGATACATGCGTTAAGTCGTTAATTCGGTGTTGTTAATGACGCCTAGATCTCATCTCAGGTCAGTTTGACATTGCTAACAATCACCACACAACTGATTTACTGGTTTCCTATCACCCTTAAACAAGCCCGTCAAAAAGACTTTGGAAATGTCTCATATTGATCCATTCCCTTTATCAGACTAAATCCTTTAGCAGCACACTAGGTTTGAAAGACCTCAATCTTCTGCAATCATGTCCATCTTATTAGCTCATATGCAGCTAACGAGTATGCAAACCCTTCATGCAAAATAACCACCAGTACGCAAAATACATAATGCTGTAATATCTGAACTCGGAGATGCCATCAGGCGACGAAGATGGAGCCTGGGAAACACAACAGACGTAACACCATGATCTCACCTTAATGATCTTGCTAACTATCATTGTGTGTTGACAGTATTGCTCGAGGATCATACTGAGTGCCTGCTACTCAATCTTCTGTAGCATTCCTCGTCTTCCACATCTTCAATTTCCAACACTGATACCACAAAGCTTATCTCAAAATCAATCCAAGAAAATTCCATACGAGCAACAAGTTTAGTTTCAAAATAGTCAATGCGTGAATTAAGTGTTTCTGCTTTTAAGAGTGATCGGATACCTAACATCATTGAGAGTGGTCTGATACCTTACATCATCGCAGCAATCTTCCTGATCATGTAAAGACTCATCATTGTCAGATGCCGGGCATCTCTTAGGACTGTTGGTCACTTACTGCTTGAAGAGAGAAAAGCGCAGAGTCCAATCAACACAGTTATCAATCTCTGACTGCAACTAAATGTTTTCTGCAGTTGCTGCTCCCAGACTTTTCAGTGTCACCAGCGAATTCCCGCTATATCAACAGCAAACAAGAACTGCTGTGAACAAATCAATTTCAATGAACCGCATAGCAGCATCAATATTTGCAGAAAATAGCAAACTGCTATCTAGCCATGAACCGGTAAACCTACCATGAGTTTAATCCATGATCGGAACGCATACTAGATTCACTACCTAGTCACCAAGACAAGTAAATAGAAAGAATAAAGTTGATTGAAACGTATCATCGCACATTCGGTAGGGGCTATAGTGACCTTGCAAACAATCAAATCAGATGGCACATCATTTCTTACACTGTTAAAATACATCTGCACTATTTAGACAAAGATCCATAATCCTTACATTAGAGGAATAAAGTCTGTGGAAAGGGGATGATCTAATTATATTACATAGTACACTATCATGAGAAGCCTACGGCTGCTCTCCCGTACAGCCATCCTTGCAATATCCATATCATCATAGAAACAAATTTACCTGTATAGCTAAACAGTTTGCCAGAAGCATAATGCCGGCATTAACATCCCAGTCCAAGCCCTGACGCTTCATTTAACGTGGGTATGTCTCCAGGAGGTGTAAGAAGACACCACAAAGAACTGTTAGTCATACTCAAACATTTCTTCAATGTCGGGCATCTCGCTATCATCTGAGAATTCATAGTACTCATCATCAGATAAGAAATCACCGTCATCAAACCCATCTCCATAATCCTCGTAATTACTTTCATAATCCGTGGAAGTAACAAACTTGTAATCATCGGTTGAGTCATAAGGACGGTGCAAGAACTTGATCTGCTCATTACATCTTTTGCCCAGATCGCCTGATAGATCAACATGGAAACATGAACGCAGATCAAGGGATTCAAGATAAGAACAATTATGAAGCACTGCTTCTAATCCATAGTTTGTCAGGCCATTCCCGATGATCTGAAGGCACCGCAATTGGGGCATGGTCTCTGCAATGACGAATGCTTCACTGTCATTTGCGAAAAAAGGATCTCTAAAGCCCTGGTGATTCAATTTGAATGTCTTAAGCATAGGACAACTGAGGCCAACAGCTTTAATTTCTTCTTCTGAGATTGAGCAAAGAGTGAGTTCAAGTTCCTCCAACAGGGGAAGTTTCTTAACAGCATTTGAGATTCCAGATAAAGAGTAGCAGCATGCAAACCGCAGGCACCGTAGGCAACTTGATCTGTTGCACAAGAGAGAGCACACCAATTATTTAAATTTATTAAAGCTACACAGTTCACCGAATATTACTAATTAACCACAAGTAGTTCAGAGCTCTCCTGCAGCAAGTTCAGATAGAGTGTCATACAATACAACTAGAAGACCTGAAAACCACGTATCTTTCAGCAGCCAACTATGAAGATGGATTCTATGTTGAAAAACAAAATTTCCTACAATGCTACAAAGCAAATAGTTGTGTCTTGATTTCAACACCCAGTTTGGTAAAAGTCTTCATTTACAATTTCCTATTTTTGTTTCTTTAAGCTCAATAAAAAAAAACTATTATCACTCATTCCCGGTTGTTCTCAAACAGACTAAAAGGAGAACATGAAACTCAAAATGAAACGAAATGGCTTGTATGTTCTGTCATTGGTTTCTTCTGGACATAAATTTGGCATTCCGTTGATTGCTCCAACCACCACGCAAACATTCAGATATTTGCTGGATCATTATCTATCACACAACTTCAGAGGTGTGTTTTCATATTTTGTTCATGGAGAACTTTTCCTTTTCTTGTTATAAAAATTTTTCATAGCATTCCTGTACAAAGCAACTAGTCAAACTTAGAATGAAGCAGAGAAATATAGCGGCAAATTGGGAATCTGGGAATCCTAGATAAACTACTGCAAGAAAAAGAAATGTGCTACAGAACTCATAAAGAAAAAAAGACGCAGTGAATAAAACATGACAGACACAAATGGTAAGCGAAGTAGCTCAGGAAAGAGTCAAGTGCAGGATTAACATAACCAAAGATACCTCTAAATTAAAATTTACCCACAAGCATCCTCCAAATGGCTAGCAGGTCAAAGATAACCTTATGTCCCTCAACATTCGTAATCTCTGCCAGAAGATTGCAATTATGGTTTCAACTCACACATCACCATGTTAATGTTGCCACAATTTTTTATTTTTTTTGGAAGAGCAAGTATATGCAGTAAGTTAACCTAACAGGCCGGGCGCCAGGGTAGGCTCCCAAAGGATGACAAACCAAGCATAGAAGCCATTGTTAATACCATTGTGGATATAACTCACAAAACGAAGCCCTTTAATCCAAACACATTCACTAGTATTCCTAAAAAAAACGTAGCAAAAATCAAGGGGAAAAACAGGGCACTTTTTTTCCCAGAAAATTGGCAAAGCTTTTAGGGATGAGCCACTTCAAAAACCTAGGTCACAGATGCGCATTACTAGGAAAATATTCCATATTATACCCCATATACATGCAATTTCATCAAAATCCTTGTACCTTGTACTCCATTTACCCCATTTTTATGGCTTTTCTGTTTGGATTTTACTTCCAAAGCTTCCATCATTATTAGGAAGACAAAATCCAAAGGACAAATAGCATGAGCAAAGGCATGCTCTCAGGTTGAAGCTGGTTAAATAAAGGGCATCTTAACTAAAAGGCCCTATTGTAATTTTCAATAGAGCTACAGTATCTATACTTGGCAAATGTCATGCCGACTACACCACATGGCTTTATATGGTTTCTTCTTTAGCAAAGTCCACTCAATTCATACATGTTTGTATTCAACAAATCATAGGAACTATAACCAGAAGCCACATTTGCGAAGCCACATGCAAATCATAGGGGGAAAAAAAAAGCTTTCTTGCTACATAAAAATGATCAAGAAACTAAAAAAGCAATTAACATCAATCCCCAAATCTTAAGGAGAGCCCAATGTTAGTTCCTTGAATTTTGTGGATTTTGGCACTTGAGTGATTCAAGTTACTTGACATGATAACACATTGAAACTCATCATTCCAAGGAATCCACTGCACTAATAATGAAAGAGCTGCTTAAAATCCAAATATTTAAGTAACAAAGTGCTTTGAGACGAGGTTCATGAAGATAGCTTGGAGCTTACCAAGTGTGAGCAACAAGAATAATATATGAGCAATGAAGATCATGAGTGTAGTTCCAATGTAATGAGCACAAAGATAATGATGTTATTAACTGTAACTAAAATATATGACTATAAGGATCAGTTGAGATTTTATTTGCAGAGGATTTTTGAGATTATAATAAAACTAGTTCTGTGAGAATACTGATGTTTCTAGTGAAAACTATATTTTATTGAGCTCGGTCTTACTGGGGACATGAAAATGTTTTCCACCATGATATGGAATTCGTCCCAAAATGATCGCAATATTTTGATGTGGCATATTGACATTTGTATGTTCTAACAGATTGTCCCTACTTTAGGTAGTGATAGCAGGGGCTATACAAGAATCTGAGGGATGAGCTAGTAAAGTATATTATAAAAAGGACGGGTGGTTTAACAATTTTTGTGTAAAAAATGTTCCTCACAGGGAAAGGTTGCAATCTTTTTTGCCGGTCGAAAAAGAAAAATGTTGCAATCAAGTTGGGAGAGAGATGGGGTATTTTTAATTCATATGTTTTAGCCATGTTTTTAAAACTCAGGAGACCTGTGGGCTGTGAGCATTTGTTTTGCACTTTTGAATACATCACGTAGGTGATGCTGAGTATTTATGATGATTTGGAGCTAAGATGTAGGGCCTCTTCCTGGATTTTGTGGTTGATTTGGTGGTGAAAGGTGGCGAAGGAAATACTCAGCTGGCGAGGAGAAGACGAAGGCTTGTTGCAGTAGCTTTTTCTGAAGATTGGAGTGAAAGAAGTGTCGGGTGTTCTAGCATGTCTCCAGGAAAAAACATGATCTTGTGCGATGCTGTCTTAATTTGCTGTGTAGATAGGTGGGTAAAATGGTTATGGCCTTATGGGATGTATCACATAACAGCTTAGTGTAGGCTGTTGGGTTATGTTCTTGTAAAAATTTAATGAGTGAATGCATTTAACGTTCGATGAAAGAAGATAGTTTTTTTTGGTTTTATAGCAATTGGGAGTGTGAATAATCAACTCCATATTTTCAGGAAGCTATGCTCTTTTTTTTTTCTTTTTCTTTTTAGTAAAAGGTCATTTCGACCAAATTCTTCCACGGCCAGTTAGTGGGCTTCATGAGCAGGTTTCTACTGTTTCTCCTAGCCAGTTGTATACAAGTAAAGCAGTTTTCCTCTTGAAAAAAGAGATGAATCAATGTGCTTCACAATAGAGGAAGTTTAAGAGCTTCATGATGAATCACCTAGAATTCTCAATCAACAGCCGATTCATGAGATCTACTATCACCCGATATTTAAAGGTTTAATGTAAAGGTGGAATCTCACCTATTCAAGCTCATGGTTGTCTTAATGTCCGATTCATCATTGAATCTGTAATTGAGCTATGAAATTGTGCCACTGAACTCGAACATAGTTGCAGGACTCTAGTGAGTGTAAGAGGATACTGTGGTCTGTGTAAATCTAGAGTTTAAGCCTTACTGAGTTGAGTCAAGCTGGAATTAGGTTAGTTAAATACGATATCAAGAAAAATTTATTTTGTTGAGCCAAGTCTAGAGTTAGATTGGCCGAGTTTACCCAGGTGTAGGGTTTGGCTAGTTAAACGAAGTCTTGCAATCCTAGAGTCAGGAACATTGGAATCTTGTGGTAAATTGTGCAAAGCAACCAAACACTACCAAGTGCACGGCGTGAGGAGGACAATGTAAACAGTCTTATATAATAGGAATAATAGGGACACTGGTTTTTTTTTATGTGTATCTAACCCCTGACCATAGAATTAGGGGAAACCTTCTATGCATTGGTTAAAAAGCCATTCGAGCGACTGAAAGATCTCTCAGGTAATTTGGGAGGGGAATCGGAATAAATTGCTCTGATCACTCCACAACCAAACTATCATTTACTGTAACAATCAACTCGGAATAAATTCAGAAACAAAAAAGGAAGCGATAAAGAGAGTCGCGAGACATACCGATCGGCAATGTACATCAAGAGATCATCAGTCCCAAAATACTCGACACTAACACTCCTAGCCCCACCGCGACTCCTCTCCACCGCACTCCTCGCCATTATCTCGTACTTCTCCGAGAATCCGGTCTCGTAATCATCGATATTCTCGAAATCCACACAAGTCCACATGGAGGGATCCATGCAGAGATTGTACCACACTTTGCACACGAACTGTGCTGTCTCTAGGGTTTCGATTGGACTCAGCTTCATCAGTATCGTTAGGGTCACGTCTCGTGGGAGCTCGGCCCAGTTACGAGTCGAAGGGGAGTCCATTGGTGGTGGTGGTGTGGGGTCGAGGGAGAAATGGAAATCGATAGAGGGGGTGGAGATCGAGGGATAGGGTCTCGAATTTGGGAAAATGGAACCCTCTTGTGAGAGTCGACGTTTAGTGAAATAGACATTCGTTTCGTTTGGTGTGGTGACACAATTATTTGATATTTCTTTTATTTTTATTCATATTATCGTGATATGATTTGTTATTATATATATATATAATTAATAAGAAATAATAATTTTATTTTTATTAATATATGAGATAAAAGAAAAAAGAAAAAATGATGATTGATGATTTGTTGTGATATAAAAAAAAGATATTTTGAAAAGAATTATTAAATATGAAAATATTATAATTTGAATTAGACATCCAAAAAAATATTAAAATTTGAATGGGATAAAAGGAGTATTTATTTTTAATTTTTAAATAGATCAAACATAAGTAAAAATAAATAATCAGGAAAAAAATTATGGAATCAATTTTATTAAAAAATTGAACCGATGATAGAAGTTTTCCGTCCCAGATTAATCGTGATGTTTTTTTATTTGATCAGTTTTAAAAAAATTCCAATTTTTTTGTAATCTTTTAACATAAAAAATATCAAATCAATTTCATTTATTACATTATACTCATTATCTTCTTTCACAAATATTATAATAAATCCTACTATCACAGAAAAAAAACTATTCTTCCATCATCGAAATCTATACAAATTCAACACTCTCATAAATTTCTGTGAGTATATTTTAACAATGATTTTAAGTTTTAATTTTCTGTTTCATGTGAATGCAACATTCAAATTCCCTTTACAAAAAACATGATGTTTCGTAAAATATTTTTGATTTTTGTTATTGATTTTTTATTTGTATTATTGATTTTATATCAAACAATCCCTAAATGATGGACTTCTGGTTAGACATGACCATGATTGGGTTTCGAGGTAGGACTGAACAGAAATTGAATCGTATGGAATTGTAATCGAATCCGACTGGGTTTTGGGTTCTAAATTACATGCAAAAAGTCCTTTGGTATTTTAGTACACACAGGTAAGTAAGGGCATCAACGTCCGTTTCTCTAAAATTTTGTTTTTAATTTTTTACTATTCATTATATTATATTTCATTTTATTTTATCTATAAAAAAAAATACATTACAATAATACTCTATATTTATAGATTTATTATTCGTTATTCATCATTTTTATTGTTTTTTACATACCGTAACACATTTTTAAAACATCATATCATTACTTTTTTTATGTCTATACTCTATTTTTTTTTTTTACAGGTTCTCTATTTTAGAGAATCCAAAATATTTTAGAGAATCCATATATCCTAAAGTACTCTCGTCGTCTCATAAATTAAATATAATGGTTTGATTTGTATCGTGTTTTATATATATATAATTTTTGATTTTCCAAAAAACATCTCTTTATGTTTGTTCCAGTTACACTCAACCCTCAAATGAACCAATCTGAATTGAACTTTCGTTGAGGTTAGTCTTGAGCTTATTGAGCGTGTTCACTGTTTCATATCCATCATCTTATCATATCATAGGACACCTTACAATCAAAAATTGTGATTCAGAAAACATGCATACACAATGGTTCCAGGTGCTAATAAAATAAGAATCATACTAAAAAACAGGCAACATGGGATTTGATTATGTTTCACACAGCATGAATGTAGTACCTAATCATCATCTGAACATTCAGTAATTGATTTGATACATTGTTTCACATAGCATGGATCTCACACTTCCTTTTTAACAAATCGAGACAACACCGCAACCACACCTAGCGCTGACGAGCTCTCTCTACTCTCAGTATATATACCTATCAGCTGATGATTGCAACAAACTGCAACATATTTTCCATACGAATCACCGAATACATCGAAAGCAATATGAACAGAATCAAGATGAACATTGTCATATTCTCCCTGCTCTTCGCCTCCTCCGTCCTGATCCCGACGCTCAACTCACAAGCCGTTGGTCCAGAAGATCCACCAGCTCCGGTAGACACTCCGTCTCCTCCTCCGCTTTGCATGACCCAGCTCACCCTCGTGAACCACGCGTGCACCCAGCTTCCTCAGGGCACCCTACCCCCTCACCCGCCATCTATAGAGGCAGCTAATGTATTGGCAGCTCAATATTCAACAGCTAGAGATTCAGCTCCGCGGGTACATCACCATCGTCGAAGCGCTAGGCATCATGGGCGAAGGCATCCTACACCAGAACGCTTGAATTACCATGAGTCGCCTACAGAGCACGAGTGCTGTCGCTGGTTGAAGGCCGTGGACAATGAGTGTGTTTGTGACCTGTTGGCTCACTTGCCTGTTTTCCTCTCAGGTCCTCTTCATAACATCACAGTTGCGGTGGATACAGGGTGCTATGTCACATATCAGTGTCCAGGCCGCATAATCAGGTTTAAATAAAGACATACAACACAATTGTTAGCTCAAAAATTTCAGAGATAGTCTAATATCTAGTTATTTGGTGTTGACATGAAGAAAGGTTGTGCTATAAATTAATTTCCTTCGTTCATTTGCGAATAACATGGATTCGAAACAATAGAATTGTTAGCCAAAAAAGATTTTGATTACTCTGGTCATAGTAGTTGGTATTTGCACTATTCTGCAATGTGCTATAACGCAGATCAGGTCACATATCCAATTTTAGCCATATGAGAAAAACTCTAGCATAAAAAATAGGCTACTCACCCGGGTAGGTTCTGTAGTTCATTAAAATCAATGAGGTTGGGATTACTCGGCTGGTAGCTGCAAATATCTATCAAATGAACGAAACTGACAATTGAATAAACGGAATGATCTTTTCAATTAGGATTAAAATAATATAATCAAACTAAAATGTTATAAATAAACTATGATCAATTTATCAAGTGACCAAAAAAATTACGAACAAATTAAAAAAATTACAAATAATCCCTGGAACTTTCAATCGCAGGCATTAAACACCCAAATTTTGGTAATATGTAATCACCCCCTTGGGTAAACACAACTTCGACTCTGTTGGTCATGAAAATATCGGCTCCCAAATAAATACTGCAAAATGCTGGACCTGCCGGTCCACGTCGTCGAGAGAGAACCGATTTCCCCCCATTCGTCTCTCGCAAGTCGCAACAGGGCAACACCCAGCGTCGAAACCCTAACCTCATCGTCGCCGATCGCAATTCTTCCAATTCCCAATCTCAATTCCAATTCCAATTCCAATTCCAATTCCAATTCCAACTCCAACTCCAACTCCAACTCATCTCCAGTCGATTCAATTAGGGTTCCGTCACCTGGCTTCCACTCATGGCGATGGCGGTGTCGAAGCAGCGGCAGCACCATCATTCATCGGAACTCGTGATTTTCAGCTCCGGTGATTCGTCGTTCCATGATGTGCTCGAGTCGCAGAAGGCTTTGTTTCATGGTCAGATCGATCAGTTGAGGGAGATTGTTGTCACACAGTGTAAACTCACCGGCGTCAATCCGCTTTCCCATGAAATGGTTGCCCCTCTTTCTCGTTTCTCTTTCGGTTTCATTCTCGTGTCGGGCGAGTCTGGTTGTGGCCGGTTGGGTGTAGTCGGAGTTTGTGGCGTCTGTTTCATGAATTAGGATGAGTACTTACAGGCATTTGTATTTGGTTCTCATGGATATTTGTACTTATGCGTTGCTAGAAGCTTCGTGTTCATGTTGGTCTTGAAATGGATTATATGACCAAGATTTCCTGCACGGTTGATCACCTAACATGAATACTCTTCTTGTATGACTATCTAGAGATGATTGTGGATGAGGAGATAAAATAGTCTCTTCTGTTGGGAATTGGCCTGATTTGAGTAGGATTATTAAGCCAAACGTTACTCATAAGAATGACGATCTCATGTGAATGCTTGTATATATCAGGAAGTATTTGATACATACTCGGTATGTTAGTGTTCGACTTTAGATCTGCATGTTAGGTGCTAATCCTTTTGTCTTTTCTTCGTTGCTTTTTTGCAGGCTGCTGGTGCGTTTTCAGTGACAATTGGTATGTCTAACTCCACTTGTTTCTCTTTCATTAGTTTTCTGAGAGTTTATCGTATATGGTCCACTTGGAATGAATCATTGTCCAAGCATGGATTTGGGAGCTATTGTTGATGGCATTAACGTTGACTGGATATTTCACAGGGAAAAGGCCCAGGGATATGCTCAATCCTAAATTTGTAAAACATACACAGTCAGTATTCTCTATCAAAGATGTCATGAGCAAAAAAGAGACCCGAGAGATCAGCGCTCTTTATGGTTTAACAGTGACACAGGTCAGATTTTCCTTATATTAGCAGTTGGTTTGTATATGCTTCAAAATATCGCATTTATTGAGGACTATATAACCTCCTAATTGGAATAGAGGTTCAGGTTCGGGAGTATTTCGGAGATCAACGTTCAAGGTTGAGGAAACTGTCCCGGCTGTCAAAAGAGAAGGCCAATAAGACAATGGTGATTAATGAACCCCAAGATGGCTTCCCTGCTAATGCCGATTCTGTGATGCCTATTAATCTGGTTCCTTTAAGCTCTATTGCCCCATCAAGTGCCGAAGAGACAACTTCTACTTCAACCCAGGAAGAAGTTCTTCCTGGCATCAGCGAGTCCGACAAGCACTTTGTTGATAATGTATTCGACAAGATACGTCAAGAGGAAACATTTGGTGGGGAGATAAAATTAATGGAATGGATCCTGCAGATAGAGAACCCAGTAGTTTTATGCTGGTAGTCGTTAATCCTCTCTAACTTTGTCTTTATCATTGTTATGTAACAAGCATTATATTTTCATTTTATTTCGTAATCTCTTGTTATTTTCATAGGTTCTTAACCAAAGGAGGTCTAATGATTCTTGCTTCATGGTTGAGTGATGCCACAACTGAAGAACAAACAAATGTCCTTGATGCTATTTTGAAAGTAAAAACGCTTTTCATATTTGTTTCTTTTTTCTTTCTGGGATGCTTTTTTTTTTCCTAAAGTGCACTTTCGAATCATTCTTATACAGGTGCTATCTCATTTGCCTCTTCATAAAGCACTTCCTTCTCATATGGCTGCTATTCTTCAAGCTGTTAACAGGCTTAGATTTTATCGGTCGTCAGGTGAGAGAAATGTTCTATAAAATTTTCCATTATTAGCTCGATTTGGCTCCTTGTAACACTGAATGGTTAAAAAAAGACGACACTGAAAGTCTGTTGGGTTTGTATCAGGGTGTTTATGTCTAAACTGCTGAAGGCTGCTTAAACAGCTTTTAGGCCTTTTGCACAGAATAGGATGTTGTCCTTTTTTTTCTTTTTTCTTTTCCCCTGGTATTACTATGGATGCATTCGCTTCTAGCTGCCGTCATACAGTATGTATAATCATTGCCTGTAATTTTTACTTCAAGCTATCAGCTGGCAGTGATATCGTGGAACCTTGTTTAACTCGTGTAAATACTTCGATTATCAATGGAAACTGGGGGCGAAGTTGTGTTTTTTTTACCTGTTGTTCTATATTGTTCTATGTGATTGCCTTTTGTCTCTCAGATTTTTCTTAGTCGGTTTGGTCATGTGCTCATATTAATAGTCTTTTAAATCTCATTTTGCGATCAGACATATCAAACAGGGCAAGAGTGCTTCTGTCAAGATTGAGCAAAATTTTTGCCAAAATGCAAGGTGGCAAGGATCCTACTCACCCGAAATCTGTTAGCAATGCCCGCAAAGTGATAGATCATAACCGGAGGCAAGTAGTCGCCAATATCTTGATGCAAGCCAGGCTTTTCTGCTTTTTATCTATCATTACTTTGATCTG
This sequence comes from Drosera capensis, assembly GCA_001925005.1. NCBI lineage: Eukaryota > Viridiplantae > Streptophyta > Magnoliopsida > Caryophyllales > Droseraceae > Drosera > Drosera capensis. The sequence continues at coordinate 285,934 of LIEC01012159.1, read as the reverse complement.
AGATTTTTATCAATGCAGGAGGGAACCTGAGGAAAATGGATCTTGGCAGCCTCCTATGGATTTGCATGTAAGTTTTGTCTTGATGCAGTAAGTGATAATCAGTTCCATCATCTGTCGTCTTTTATGCAACTTTATTTATTTATACTTTTTTCTTGCTCTTACATAGGATATTCTCGCTGATGCTGGTGGAGCTGCGGAGGATATCAGGTTGGCACATACTTCTTATTGTGTCTCCTCCTGCGCTACACATTTTTTGGGTGTTCACGCTTCTTACCGTTATTGTGGTTATTGCCAGGAGCATGGAACCTTCACAACCATTGAAATTGCTGACAATGACTTCAGATGAGTCAAATAAGAAGCAAACTCTAGGCTTAACTTCTATTCGTATCCTTCAGATCTCATCATCATTTTGTATGTTACCATCTAATATTTATAAGCAACTTACAAAACAATACATTTTCAACACGTACAAGAATGAGTCGTGATTCCAATGAATTAAGCAATCATCCACTCATCTCACTTGAAAAGAGTTGCCTAATGAGAAAACAAAAAAAGGAAAAAAAGGTTGCCTAATGAACTATTGAACTTTCGACCTCTTTTTTTCTTTGGTGATTGCTATTTGGCGCTTTTGCAATATCATTTAAAAAATAGCCTGGATATAGGAGATTAAGTTTGATCTAAGATGGCTTTAATCAACAGCATGCCTGAGTAGGCATTTTGTAACTTATTTTGGATAGTATACTTCTTGGCTGGCTGGCATTTTTAAGGCCTTTTATCGTAGTCAAGTTTATTCCTGAGGTGGAAAGACATTGGTGGCATGCCCTGTGCCAAAGTATCGATCTTGATTGGCGCATTGCATAGGCAGCTAGCTTCATATCAGTAAGTTATTTAGGGTTACGCTTTGTGATAAGCGGAGTGAACGGCATTTCAGCAGTAGCCAGTCCGTTGCAAGGCCAGTCATGGTGATTTAAGATGAAAATGGTCGTTCTGTGATGAACTAGTACAATACATTTGGAGGGATAGAGTTGCAAAATGTCGCAATTTGAATGACCAGTAACTGTGGGCTTGTTAATTTTTATGGTGCTCTGATAAAACTCCTTCGTGAAATTACTTGAAGATTGTGAAACCTTGAGCTGTCAATCACACCATTGCTTCCCATTCGGAGTTTCGCCATGGTTTCAATCTCAAAGATAGAAAACCCATGAAATTCGATATCTCCTCAGTTTTCTTGGCTTCATGACTGGAGTATGAGTGAGTGAATGCCTTGAGAACAGGTTTATATCTATTTTAATTTCTGATTGGGATATAATTGTAATCAAATCTGAAGCAAAGGACCCCCTTGTTTTGAGCGTCTGAGATATCTTCTGTTGAACACTGAAAAGTAATCGCAATGGAGCCAAATTGTAGCTCATTAATTACACATGGCCTCATCTGCGGTTTCATAATACCAAATTGTCCCGATCGTCCTTATTAGTTTCACCCGAAGGCCAAGGGGTAGTCACCATTGCACATAGCTTCATCTCTGGCCCCCTATTTTTATTTTTATTTTTGCCTATTTTTTTCTTAGTGTAGTTCGGATGCAAAAGTCCAATCCTTAGCTTAATTATAGATAACAAAGGGAAAAGGAAGGTTCTGCTTGTGGAAGCTCCGGGGCAGAAATCAGTTGCCAAGAGCCATCATGGCTCTAGGGCGGTCCCAGCAAGTCATGCGCGGCCCATCACTGCGGATGAAATCCAGAAGGCCAAGATGCGTGCTCAGTTCATGCAGGACAAGCATGGCGGAGCCAATGGAGTGGATAACAGGAGCCTGCCAAAGGAAAAGGGCAAGGGCCAGAAGAGGCCGCTTCTGCTTACAAACGATTTGCTTTCAGCTTCGGAAGCATATATGCGACCCAAGCGTGAGATACAGAAGAAGGCTAAGGTGACTGTGCAGAACAACGTTGACAGAACTGAGACGACTCCTGAAGGTGAGAAGATTGCAGGGAAGGAAAACATGTCGCCGGGCTATAGGGTACAGGTGAACTGGCGGACTCCACCAGGTACAACTCCCTCTTCTCTACTTGGATTTGCTGCTTTTAGGTCTACACTTGCTAAAGTTCTGTCTCGGGCCATACATGAAAATTGTTATGTATGGACTGATTTGGCTGTTCTTTCACGGCCGGTCTTTACCACTGTGTGGGTTTCTGTGCATCGTGTCAGTCGTCTACCATATCCTTCAATTGCTTACTGCACATATGGGACGCAAGGGAAGCGACAAAATCTACTTCCGCCGTTGTCATAGTACAATTACTATGAATATATCTCAAATTGTGAGGAACTTTTTGAATATTATATTTTTCGAGGTGAAGTTTGACTCGCGTCGTTGGATAATAAAACGTCATTTTAAAAAAAATTATGATGAAATATTAATGATAATTTAAGTTATGGATTTCAGTTTGATGTTAGTGGTATAATTTTTTTGCGTCAGTAAGACAACAAATGGAAGTTATTCAAAATATATGTTGAATAATATAATGCTTAATTAATAATGGGACGGGGAGTATAATTCTTCGTGCTTGTGCGGGTCCAATTTCTAAACGTGGATGTGGAGAACCTTTTCTTGGTTTGCGAAGAGTTTCTAATTCAAAGAAGGATATCTGTGCAATACAGTAAAATAAGGAAAAAGTAACACAGCCAAATCCGTCTTTGTTTTGAACCACAAGTTCACCGAATTATTGACCTCACCGCCTACAATGTTATGCCTGGCATGGGCTTGTTACCCACTTTTTTTTAAAAATTTCTTTTGCCATTCCATCCTTCCATGCAAAGTTTTGAGCTGGGCCTTGCTGACGGAGAAAAAAAATAGACCCATATTGAATCTAGTTGAACCCAGATTTAGATGGAGTCCTTTTATCAACGTGATATTGGTAAACACCCCTTCTCAAAAAAAAAAGAAAAAAAAAAAGAAAGAAAGAAAGAAAAAAAGTTAAAACAAAGCATCAAAATTATATAATTTTGTTTGTGTGGGATATGCGAGATGTATGCAATTATCCTTCAGTTTATAAAACCCAAACGTATGTACCTGCCTTATTTCCCCTCTCGTAGCGCCACTTGCATCCTACAGAATTAGCCATGCTCAATCATTTATCAACCTGTCTGACATGTTAGAAATGGATCAAGCAAGTATGAAGAACGCTTAAAATTTACCTTTGCGAAATATGTCGAATTTACCTTCACACTCATGTAAGGGCTGGTAATCAAAATCTGGTCACCTACATGGGTTTAGATCCCACACGAATGTATGCCATACGCAGTTACAGTGGGTGATTGAAATTGCTATATTCCTCAAATCACAGCTGATTTGCATCATGAGTTTATAAGTGCTGGTTATTGTATCATTAGCTTGCTGGCTGTCAGTTGTCTGCTACTTGTGTTATTACAGAGTGGAATGCCTATTACTCATGCTATCAATTGCAGCCGTTATCGGTTGTGTGGTGCCTTGGTGCCCAACGGCCGAGCTCGCTGTCGATGCTGGTTGACATGGTGTTTTTCATTTACGGGTTATTTTATGCATTGGATTTCCTTGATTTATGGATCAATCTGGTGACTACAATCAGAAAGATCTGTTGAAAGCACCCATTTTTGGATAGCTACAAGCCACATCCATAGTTCCAGCGATGTATGCATAAAACGATGCTACTTTTTTAATAGCGACCTGCATTCGTTGAAGATAATTTGCGTTCGAAATATTATCATTATCTCAGTTAGGCCCTCGTAATATCCCCCTTAAACTGGAATGCAGATGATGTCTCAATTCTCTCCATGTCGTTCAGCCATAGATTGATTCTGAATCACGGCTTTATTTTGATATTGTGTGATTGGCGTAGACTCGGTTGCGACCTCTATTTGGCAATTGTCACCTTTCTCGTTGCAATTTGGTTTTCATTTTTCAGAGGGAGTCTGCAAGCCTTCTTTCACAGTTGTGCTGTTTGTGAGGCTGTAGGTGAGATGGTGAAAAAGAGACGAAATTCTAGCTCTCTGCTTGTGCATAGCAGCATTTGCACCTGTATTGCCATGGTGATTAAGAGCCTTTTTGTGGTTCACGACGGTGTCATCATTCAAGTAGTGCTGCGGGGGAAGGGGGAAAAATGGAAATTTAAGTAAACAGTTATTGCTATTACTTCATTGGGACTACTTATTAGTCACATGAAAATTAAAAGAAGATTTATGCTTGAGTTGAAGAAAGTCAGCGGTCAATGCGAAATGTGGATGGAGACAGAAAAGTGGAAAGGGAATGGATTATGTTTCTTGAAGATAGTTTTGGATCCATGTATTAGAGAATTAGACCGTATCTTTCTTCTCTTTTCTCTTTTTCTCTTTTTCCTTTTTTTCGTGAACTTGAAAAAAAATTATTCGTGATTGGCTGCTTGCATTGGTCCTGCATCCATGCATCTTTTCTGCTTTCATTTATTTAGTGATGTGTCTTCTGAGTCGTAGTGTCCTCATTTCATATCCTTTCTGCAGAAATCAGGTTTGATCCCATCTGGAATGTAGCAGCTGGAGAAAATAGCAAGGAAGTACACGTTCAAAAAAGCAGGATTATGCGTGAAAAGGACCCGCTTTACCGGACAAATGCTGATATCCCATCCAATCCGAAGAAGCCATGGGATGTCGAGATGGACTATGACGATACCTTAACCCCCATGATACCCCTTGAGCCCTTACCTGATTTAGACGGCCCCATGGAAGCGCAGACGGAGGACCATGAAAATATGGTAACAAAGGTTGCTCCACCTCAAAATGGAAATGCTGGTGGTGAAACGGTGGCGGCTGCAACAGAGCCAGATTTTGAACTCCTCGCAGTGCTGTTAAAAAACCCGGATTTGATTTCTGCACTGATGTCGGGCCAGGCCAACGGATTATCGAGCGAGGACACTGCTAGGCTGCTTGATATGATTAAGACTACAGGAGGGCAAGTTCCAGGGACGTTAAATGGGGTGCTCGGTCACTCAGCTGCTGCTGCGCTTTCCCCTACTCCGCCGAGAAACATCTCTGTTTCAATTCCTTCGCGAACCGATCCTCAACCTAGCCGGCCTGAAGTTTCTCTCCCTTCACCGACTCCATCGAGCGATCCTGTACCGGTGCGTGATATTGTACTTGTTATTGCAGTCTTATCCAGTATTCGTGGAACAGCTTTTCATGTCCTGATCGTTGATTTTGAGTTGATAACTGTGAACATAATCTGCCATGCTTCCATGAGGATACAACATCAAGCTAAGTTGAATATAAAAACCACCTACCAAATCCGATAAAATAATTTTGGTACCAACTGATAGAAAATTATGGTTAAAAATCTCAGCTGTGAGACTGGATTGGGCTTAAGCGAACAAAACTGTCTTGCTCCTGAATAGATTGCCTGAACTGGAACTAACCGAACGAAGAGAAAACATGTCAATTAAGTACAAGAGAGCCGTCGTTTTTTGGTATAGGCCAATGCAGCATTCTGCCGACACCGTATGAAAATGTTTCTATTCTTCTGCATCTATAGTCAATCCATCTCAGCAATTTTTCAAGTAAGATAGTAGCGTGTTGTCGCATTTTTTTTTTCACTCTTTTACTACATATACCGTCTTCATGCTTATGTTTGTGGTTTACCTGGAACTTTTTCTACCTCTGCAGGGTCGGTTGTGGAGATCAGAAGCTACAACGGGAGCCGGTCCATCTAACAGCAGCCTGCACAATCAGCGGCTGACCATCTCCGACCCGATACCTCAATATCCAAATCTATCACAGCCATCCATCGTGGTGCACGACACACGGCCTGTGGCGTGTCACACGGTGTCTCCAGCCTTAAACAGAAACCCATCGCCCATTAACCATCCTTCGGTATTCCAGAACCAGACCACAGCACCCATCCGAGAGTTTCCGCACGCAACTTCAACGCCACAACCGCTGCTGCCAAGAGAATCTCTGCAGCAACACTCTTACTTACAACCCCATCATTATCCGCCGCCACAACCCGCATTTCACGAACCTCATTTGCTTCCTAGTTCATACGGTTCTGCCCATCAGCACTGGCGAACAAGACAGGGTTTGGCTCCGGATCCGTATCATTACCAAACAAACCAATTTGACAACGTTGGCACTTCTGCCAGAGGACCAAGGGAGCGGTCTCCATTGCCTGGTCCGTCCTGGCACAGAACTGGCACTGGTTATGGCTCATGGAGCCCCGAGCAGGGTCCTATGCATGGATCAGGTAGGGGACGTGGGTGGGGGCGTGGACCGCCTGATAGGTCGGGAGACCGGCAGGGCGATGCTAGTAATGGATGGTGGCGTGACTATGAACGGAGGTGAACAGAACAGCAAAGACAACCAATGAGGGATCCGTTAGTTTTGGAAGCAAAGGTTGTCGAGAGGTGATCGGTGACATGAGAAAAAGGAAAAGAATAATGAAATTACAAATCTGAACCTTGATATGAAGTCGAAAGTTGAGGCCCAACTATTGGAATACTATGGTTTGGATGTGGCCTAATCCAATTTGTCTGCTCATATTGGGCTGACTTGAGACCCAATGTAACATGTTCTCTTAAATGAAGGAAAATTGGAAAATGGGGGCTTCTCATTGGTTTCGTTAGAAAGATATCGAAGACAGGGTTTAAGTACCCTTTGAAAATCCAGATTTCATATATTCAATATTGCTGAATTAATTAAAATTATGAATATTACCTATGGATCAAATAATAGATAACAACGCACTAACGACGATATCATCTACAGGAATGCATAGAAACTTATACAAGCTATATACACGTTATCACAGCCGGAACAATGCTCATATTGTTTTATCAGTATCATATACAAGAGAGAAAACTTAATACTTCTCTACTTCAATGCACAACTAATATATGTGTTTTCCCCTGATGTTATGATGTATTGGGGCAATAAACTAGTTCTTCACTAATAATTCCATGTTAACCCTTTTAAAAAAAATTCCATCATAACCACAATATTAAAATTCATAATATACTATTTTCCCAAAATTTGACCACCGGGGATGAGCTGTGGCCATGAGCAAGTCAAACATTCAAATCATTCAATGCCATTGCTACTTCGGCGCTGAAGAAGAAGACTCTGCGTTCTAACCTTCACCCCTCCCCACCCATATATATACACACCCATATAATACATTCACATCTCGCATCTTCCACCGCCGCTCACCTCACTAGTCACTCCCGAACAAACTGTCCGAAACCCCTTCCTTCTCCGATCTCTCTCTCTCTCTCTCTCTCATCAGGTAATCTCCTCTCCCTCTTCTGTGATGATTCAAAATCTGGTTGATGAGATCGTGTTGCTTCTTCGTTACGAGTTTTACCTATCATTTTTTCTCGGTCCGACTTTTCAAACGATAAAATACAGAGTTGATGATTCGATTTTCTTTTACTCTCAATTGATTACAGCCCTTTCGTCGGTTTCACCTCTTGTGATCTGTCTGTATTGATCGGTTTCGGAAACGAAGATTTTTTTGAAATTTTTGTTGGTGTTGATTTTAAGGGTTTTTTGGGTTCAGAGAATTTGGTCATGAGCATAATCCTCTCTTATTCTTGGTGGATTTGATACAGAGGTATGTCAACTTAATTAATCAATTCAAAGAATATCTATTTTTTAAATGGGAGAATCTCTAATTTTTAGAGTTTTTTTAATTAATCAGTTAAAAACGAATTGCTAGCATCAATCAATATTCTAGTATACGGTTATGCGGCTCAAGAATTATTCTCCCCATTTACGACTATTCTGCCGCAAATTAATCACTTATACACATTTCAATTTAATTAAATAAATAAATAAATAAAACAGATGACACAAAGCATGCTCTCCCCTGTATCCTGCTCATATCAGTTCATCACGGCACCATTCACCTTGGATTTTTCTTCAGTTTCCATTTCAGTCTCATCAAACTTAACATCACATCTAACTAATTCATCTTACAGGCATCCAAAATGGGAGTCGTGACCGAAGACGTCGGCCTTCGCAAAAGGCGAGGCTGTTCGTGCACGAAGGACGACTTCCTGCCTGAAGAGTCCTTCCAGAGCTGGGACAACTACCTCTCGGCCCTGAGGGAGACTAAATCACGGTTCATAAACCGCGTGACCACACGGTCCTCGGAGCACACGGAGCTGCACGAGGTGAAGGCGAGGAGCCAGCACGAGATGAAGAAGACGCTCAACTGGTGGGACCTCATGTGGTTCGGCGTGGGGGCAGTTATCGGGGCAGGGATCTTCGTGTTGACGGGGCTTGAGGCGAAACAGGACGCTGGGCCGGCTGTGGTGTTGTCTTATGCTGTTTCGGGTGTGTCCGCGATGCTGTCGGTTTTCTGTTATACGGAGTTCGCAGTCGAGATCCCTGTTGCAGGTAAGCAATCTGATCATATTTGTATCATATCAGTACTTGATGTTGTATCTTCCTGCTGCTGTGTTGATTTTGTTTCGTTATGTACCTCTGTGATTTGAGATGGAGTAATTAGTTTGGTGCAACTTATGTGATTTCAGGTTCCTTGATTAGATGAAAAAATAGATTAAGATATTTCAGAAACCTCATATGAGGAAAAAAATTAACATAGTTGTTTTAGAATCTCGTGAGTTATTATTATGACTTATAGTTCATTTCAAAATAATCATGAAGTTTGTGTTGGAGAAATTTTGTCAAATTAAACTTTGATTCACGTCACATGATCTTGTGAATTGACATAGGTCGATTACGTTACTGGGGCATGCTATGAGTTCATCAATGCAACTGAAGTGCTATTTGTAGGGATAATAACTTGAACCGGTCCTAATTCTGATCGAATTAAAGTTTTGTGGGGGAACTACGACAGTGTTTACATGGAGTTTCATATCTTAGGTTCTGAATTTTTGGTTTGAAATTTAACCTATATTTTTTCATATATGGGAGACTTGAATTTTGGGTTCAGTCTCTGGTTATAATCTCAATATGCTCATCACATCATTGAAGTCCCTAACTTCTGATAATATGATGCAGCAACAGTGAATAACTCCTTGAAGCAATCTTACAATTAAGTTCTATACAGTCTTACTTGTAGTAACGTACTAGTTTTTGAAGCGATTATGACATGCTCCTTCAGGATTTGGCCACCATGATGCTTAGGATTTTTGCCAATTTTAGGGAGTATGTTATCATGACAGTATCCTTATTCTTCCTACTGTCATATACATCTTGATATATTAGCATATTTGGCTCCGAACCAGACTGGCTCGTGTGATTTATTAGCTTTTCTAGGTTGTACAGTTATGTTTTACTAGAAGTAAATATCAAGTTACAATTGGCTAAAACATAAGCTTATTTTTATTTTGTCCATTAGGCAATATCAAGTCGTACACAATAAGATTGTAATCGCAAATATATCTTCTAAAATTAATCTTTACGTTCACTTTGGCCAGTGTGTTTCTTTTAATCCTTCCTAGCTCACTGTGAAGGTTAATTTGTTACTCTTGCAAGTCTAGATTAAGTTGATCTGATAAGCATATCTTTAGCTATTGGAGCACTAAGCTTACTAGAAACCCAATAGAAATCGATGGAAATTCAAGATTTGGACCATCGTAGATTTAAATATTCAAAGAAAATGAATGATGCATAAATATCATGGAGAAAAATTTAGTCAAAGTTGTAGGGCTGTCACTGCCTTTATAAGTGAAGTCAATATTGGTGCAAGTCGTTGGCGAGAGATACACGCACATCATCATATATGAAAGACTAGATGTTGCCAATGGAATCTTTAGAAATTCTCGTCCCATGTTCCCATATTATGAAAGTGATTCGTATAGGAATAAGGATTATGGCACGGCAAGTTATTGACATTAAATAAAGGAACATAATATTTAATCCTTTTGAATTTTTGAATTTTTAATATTTTATCCTATTCAATTTTAAAAATAAACATTTAATTTCTCTAAAATTTTAAAAAATCTTGATGTTTGATATCAAAATATATATTTTTTGACAAAAAAAAAACCGACTGATTATGTAGATGCCGTTAGACCATGCTAGTTTGTATGTTATATGTTAACGCTTCATGTTGTTATCAGCGAATAACGTGCTTGCGGATGTTGCGCTGCAGGCGGCTCATTCGCATACCTAAGGGTGGAGTTAGGTGACTTCATGGCGTTCGTCGCAGCAGGAAACATCCTCCTGGAGTACGTCATTGGTGGCGCTGCAGTCGCACGTGCTTGGACATCATACTTCGCCACGCTATGCAACCACCATCCTAACGACTTCCGCATCCATGCTCACCACCTGAGTTCGAACTACAGCGAACTGGACCCCATCGCTGTGGTTGTTATATCCATCATCTGTATCTTGGCTGTGCTCAGTACAAAAGGCTCCTCTCGCTTCAACTATTTCGCCTCCATCGTTCATGTTGTCATCATCCTGTTTGTCATAATCGCGGGCGCTACCAAGGCTGAAACGAAGAATTACTCCGACTTTGTGCCTTATGGCCCCCGCGGCATATTCAAAGCAGCCGCAGTCCTGTTTTTTGCTTACGTGGGGTTTGATGCGGTCTCCACCATGGCCGAGGAGACCAAGAACCCGGCTAAGGACATCCCGATTGGGTTGATTGGATCTATGGTCATCACCACCACGGCGTACTGTCTCATGGCAATAGTTCTCTGCCTCATGCAGCCCTACAAACAGATCGACCCTGATGCTCCGTTCTCTGTTGCTTTCCAGGCAGTTGGGATGGGATGGGCGAAGTACATTGTGGCCTTAGGAGCCCTCAAGGGCATGACGACGGTCCTCCTTGTCGGCGCTGTGGGCCAGGCACGTTACCTGACTCACATCGCTCGTACACACATGATGCCACCATGGCTCGCCCAGGTGAACGAGAGGACCGGGACTCCAGTGAACGCTACCATTGTTATGATGATCGCAACAGCAATAATCGCCTTCTTTACAAGCCTCGACATCCTATCCAACCTCCTCTCCATCTCCACCCTCTTCATATTCATGCTTGTCGCCGTGGCCCTCCTTGTTAGGCGCCACTATGAAACTGGGGTCACGACGTCCCAAAATCGTAACAAATTGATCGTCTGCATTCTGTTGATACTGGCATCTTCCATTGGTACCGCGACTTACTGGGGCCTTAGCTCCAATGGTTGGATTGGGTACGTGATCACGTTGCCAATCTGGCTCCTCGCAACGTGTTGTCTGTGGGCTTTTGTCCCACAGGCTAGGGAGCCGAAGAAATGGGGTGTACCGCTCGTTCCATGGCTGCCATCTGCATCGATCTTGATCAACATCTTCCTTCTGGGATCAATCGACAAGGACTCTTTCATCAGGTTCGCAGTCTGGACTCTGATCCTCTTGGTATACTACTTCTTTATTGGTCTCCATGCTTCCTATGACACCTCCAAGGCTTTGGACGTAGAGAGAGCTGCTAAAAGTATTGGAAAAGAATTGAACAAGGCCGAAGAAGGCGAAGCGAGTTCCAGTTAAATGAAGTTCAGTATTAATCATGGGTGCAATTCAAGTAGAGTCGGTAGTTTCTGAAGCTTCATACTATCCTATGGTTTGGAAGTTGTTGTTCTGTTTGATTTTTTATGGTTTGAGTCGTTGTTGCTGTTAGGTTGATAATGATGATTATTCGTTGGCTGTGGTTCTTACATGGCAAAAGCCAGAGATCTACACAGGACGAGGAATTATTGAACTCAATGTATATACTTCTAGTTTTACTTGATTGAATGCTGGACTTTATTTGTTTCTTTGTTCAAGATTGTCCTAACCTTAATACTTCGATGTTGGTATAGCCTTGACATGTGTTGTTGACGTCAATGGAATTCAACTATATCATAAAACAAGAGGTCAGGGGATCAAAGCCCACTGACTGCCGAGCTAATTTGTGATGGTGAGTCCGTCACTTGAAAGGTCCTCCAGGTTTTTTCAGCTATTCGGTTGACTAAGAAAAATTGTTCGGGATTTTCTTTTTAAAAACTATGTCATAGAACACTGTTACAAAAACCAACTGTATCAAGGAACCGGAAGTAACTTGTAAGAACTAATTGAATAGAATGAACTGAAACAAATAGAGCAGATTGATACTACTACGACGAACTGCCCTTTGCTACTCTGTTGATTAACTAAATACAGAGAATAATGGATTCAACAACTTCGTAAGAACTGAGATGCTCAAGGAGTTTTCTTTATCCGACAACATGACTGATTGAAGGTAACGGCTCTGCATTGATACCTGGATCACAGTAGTCAAATAGTACAACATTACCAAACCCGAGAGCAATCACACCTCGTAACAGTAACTCAGGTTCTGGGTGAATATCATAATGGAAAACCAGAGATTCTAGCATGTCTCGAGATGCAGCTTAGCTCGATAAGCCGGTATGGTTGTACTCTTCTGCAACAGGCAACAAACAGAAACAGAATCCCGAGCTCTTGTAAAAATTACCATAAAAATATCCATCAACTGATGAAGAAAAAGTATTTGCTGTCGTCCCAAAGAGGAAAAAGAGTATTTGTGCTGGGAGAGAGCAAGAAAGGCAATCCTTTCTTTTGCTCTACTGTTGCTGATGGCCAAGTCGCATACTTCTTCCAAGCATGTACATTGCCAGAATGGCTATTTCACCATAGTCCAATCTGAAAAACGAGGTTTTTTCTGAAGTAATCAAATCAACCCCGCAAGTTAAGAAGGCATGTATTCTCTCTAATTTTACTTGTGTATGAGCTCTATTTTTGAGATCCATCAAAAAGAACATGGATATAGTCAATCTCCCATCAGGAATACAAATTAATTCATCTCACCGCGTCTCATATGCTATTTTCTCTCGTGGTGGCGATCACCAAGGATATTGTAATGATTTTGCATATCAAAATTCATTCGAAACTCACGTCCAAGCTCACTAAGTTCTTGATCCTTACCAGAGTCACCACCAAACAACAATGTAAGGCCGTACGCTTGACCTTATGAACCCTCAACTCAACCATCCGGCCTGCCAAGGCCTGATTCCTGTCGAACATCTGAAACAGAACAGAAAGGAAGAACTACACCATTGACTGCTACATTACAAGTGACCAATGAAATTTTCAGTACAAGATCAATGACGTCAAGGAAACTACACCCTTTGACAAGCAATGACTCGGGAGGCTTTTCTCCCACGAGTAGAGAGCAAACATACACAATCTTATGCTCTCATGATCTTTACTCGACTCTAGTGGTTCAGACACAAGATCAATGACCAATGGCCTGCAAGAGCACGACACTAATTGACATGTCACCGTACAAAAAAGTACAGCAACTGCCTGGAAGGACATCTGCGACAGAAATCACAGGATATATCATCCCAAAACAACTCTCTGTAGATGTCTGAATTTTGCACATTCATATAATCTCCTTAGAGAGGTGAAAATCAGAAACCAGGAATCTCCCCAGGCAATGGAGCAAGCTCATTCTTACTGAACCTCTCTTCGTCATAGAATGCAGCATGAACCACCCTGCCACCAAAGTATCGACCATCAAGGTCCACATATGCTCTAGTCGTTTCTTCGGATCTCTCGAACTGCACAAAGATTCTAACGGCCTCGTCCGATGGGAAGTTCGGCTCTGTTATCTCGAATATAAGCACCCGGGTCACTGTTCCATACTTGGCACACTCGGAACCTACCTCCTCTTCCAAATCATCATCGACCTCACCTGGCCCAACCTTCAAAAAAGCAACAAAGAATGAAAAGCTGCTGAACGGGGATATCAGAAAAAAGATGTCATTATCAAGCTAAAGCAAGAAGAATTACAGGAACATAGGTTACTTTGATGAAGATACTTGAAGAGTGGGTAAACATCCATAAATAGAAGTCAGGAAAACAAAAATTTGGTACGTTCTGCACTTAACATATTAACTCTATAAGTTGGGAAACAGCGATAGTACAGGAAGGAACAGAATTTTCCAATCTACACAACAGCCATCTAGGAATTAAAGTTCATGCCTCTTTCATCATCATTCAAAATCTCTCCGCATCCCTACTTGGCGCATCAACAATCAGATAAAAGGGCATTAATCAAGCTTAACCAAACAGCATACCCACAGCTTAAAAGAGAATTATGTGTGTCAATCGTGTTTTCTCCTACCTTATCATATATATTGTACCAAATAGTTGGGAAAATGGGGGAGAAAGTGAGGAACAACAAGTGCAGAAGGTACACGAGAAGCTTTCAAGTTTTACCAGGAATACTTCGTCATATAGAGATAATGTGCATGAAATTGATTGGTCAAGATGAAATCACAAAAATTTGCCTATTAAATAAGGAACAAGGTAAGAAAAAAAATCCAAATGCAAAACAAATCTTATGCACAAACAGAGGAAAGCGAATCCCTGCAATTTGGAAGTTTAAACAAATAAAAAAAAATTCACATTCAATATCAAAGTGCCTTCATAAAGGGCAGGTACATAAAGGACAGAATACTTCTCTGTTAGTAGTTGATGTATGGCTATGAAAGAAAGAAAATCTCAGCTAAATGCAAGCTGAAAGTAGACATACGCAAAGCATATGATATTGTAAGATGGAATTTCTTGGAGTTAAGGCTGATTAAGCTAGGCTTTCCTACTCAGTTTGTAGTATGGAGAATGGCTTCTATATCTACTGCATCCTATACCCTACGTATAAAATGGAAAGCTGGCTGAGACACTCCATGGGCACAGAGGATTGAGGCAAGGGGATCCTTTATCCAACACTTATTTGTACTCGTGATGGATTACCGTACCAAACTGTTCCACTTGGAAAGAAAAAGAGGAACATACAAGTTTCATCCAAGATGCAAGCAACTAGCATCACTAATCTGTGTTTGCAAATAATCTCATGATTTTTGCAAAGGCCAATGAAGCTTCTGTCATGGTAGTGAAGGGAGTATTAGAAACCTTTGCTAAGATCTCAGGGTTACAAACTAACATGGCCAAGAGTGCCTTTTATTCGGGGGGGGGGGGGGGTATATCAAATGAAAAGAAAGAGCGGCTAGCTCGATTGTTGGAAATGCCAAGAGATGCCAATCAAATACCTAGGAGTGCCTATTGCTGGAAGAAAGCTGGTGATTAAGCATTACAAGGTATCGATAGAGAAAGTAACAGGGAGAATGTGGACCTCGACAGCTAGATTTCTGAGCTATGGTGGAAGACTTCAGCTGATCAAATCAGTTCTCATGAGCCTACACAAGTTTTCTTGTTGCCTGTTTTATTGAGGAGGTTGAGGCTTTTTATAAGGCTTTTTTACGGACTGGCATTGCTCTGAATAAAATAAGAAACTTAGTAGCATGAGAGGATACTACTTGGGTATGGAAAGTGGTGCTCCAGGTAAGAGATAAGCTGAAAGCTTGTGAAGGTGATGCAGGTACTAAGCTGGCTTTGAAGCAACAGTACTCAGTTACTGAAGGGTATGATTTTCTTAGGAGAAGAACAAATAAGGTTGGTTGGTGTAAGCTAGTTTGGGATGCAAATGTCATGCCAGGAGCTGGTTTTGTCATATGGCTGGCTATTAAGAAGCTGAGAACACAAAGTTGGCTTCTGAGACATGGGCTTTGTGATGATGATAAGTGCTTGTTCTGTGGACGAGAGGAGGAGGAAATTAACAATTTGTTCTTTGAATGTGATTTTTCTTACATGGTAGAAGAGATGGTGGTTGGTAAGTGAAGCTTCAGCTGAAGGTGAGAAGGATGGGATGATGGATGAATGGTGGCCGTGGATGATGAAAGTAGGAAGGGGGGAAACAAAGATGGCTGGGAAAAGAAGATGTGTGGCTGCTGAAGTGGTGTATGGCTTGTGGATGGAAAGAAATTAAAGGTGTTTCAATAAAAATGCTGTGAGGCCGGAGGAAGTGAGCAAAAGGATCCTTAACTGGTGCGGAATTAATTAGGCAATTTTGATCTTGTTTGATACGTAAATGTGTGGCTTCTAGTTTGTTAGCTTATGCCCAATACGATTGGTGTATCTGGGTATCAATGGTTTGCTAGGGTATATGACCTTGTTTCTCACATCGGACTTGATCCAAGTGGGCTTAGGCTCTATACTTGATGGTAGATTATTGATATTTTAGGAGTTGTGTTTCTCCATGGCTCCATGCTTTGTGAATGAAATTTGTTCTTTTTTGAAATGAAAAAAGAAAAACATTCATTGTTGACAATTGGCAATAGAGAAACAATATAACAAATTTCAGGATGGACCATCAATGCGGAAAGACACAAATTAGAGTAATAATACCTAACATGAAAAATCAAGGCAGATGACTATTTGCTCTCATACGGATCACTTAAG
Source organism: Drosera capensis (assembly GCA_001925005.1). Lineage (NCBI taxonomy): Eukaryota > Viridiplantae > Streptophyta > Magnoliopsida > Caryophyllales > Droseraceae > Drosera > Drosera capensis. The sequence goes on along the minus strand of LIEC01012159.1, from coordinate 269,636 downwards.
TTTGCATCTTTGACATACTTTCTCCGTCTTTTTCTCATAGGCTATACCTAAGGTTTTAACGTATTTGTTAAAATAGTATTCATTTGTGTTAATGCTCACATTGGGGAAAACTTCGCATCCTTAAACCCGCACATATTGAGTACTTGGGTACAGCTATTGACTACAGTTTTCATGGGCCAAAGAAAAACTCCGGATATAAGTATATCTTCGAATTATAAAGGTAAAATTATCATCCAAAAATTGCATGAGGAATCAATTCAAGAAAAAATATAATTGAACGATTCATAAAAAACAAGAAGCATTCAAGAAAATCATCCAGACCATGACACTGCAATAAAATAAATAATATACCACATTTTTTCTTGTCAAAAGAGGGCTCAGATGTGCATATTGATCAACTAATCACAAAAAAGCTCAAGTGAGATATAAATCCTAAAACATCTTGTAAGTGCACTGCAAAGACACAGATCCTAGAGACATATGGGTGAGAGCCTTCCACAGAAACATGGCCAAACAAGCATTCGGTCTTCAACAGTATCAATTCACAAACAAATCATACAAGAATATCGGGCATCTCTCTAACCGCTTCAATCCATAAGCAACCAAAAGAGAATGACAACCCTCTTCCCTAAGGATTTTCCAACCTAGTCCTCAACTGGCCTACAGTTGCACGCTAATGATGAAATGTAAAGTCTATCAAAAACCAACTTATAATACACCACAGTACTAAATCCATATCAAGCATGTACCTACTCATGAATCATCACAAAAAGTAACTGAAAGTTGATCATGGATCAATCAACACAAGGCCACAACAGAAACAAATGATCAATTATCATCATTTAAGCAACAAATTCCACCATACCATGTTTCTAAGCAGCAACACACGAGTGGGTGTCCCATTAAAGTTAACACTCTTCTCCGGTGGCTTCACTTCACTCTTCACCTCGCTCGCATTCACGATCACCCCCGCCCTCCTATCTGTCTTCTTAGCCATCAACGGAGTCGTGATCCCCTGCTCCTGCCTCCCCAGCCCCTGCCCTTCCTTCCACCCCATCTTCGCCATCATCCTCTGTGCCGCTGTCATCTGTCCCCCTGCCCCTACCCCTAAGCCCCCGCTCCCCGATTTCCCTATCAAAAACCCATCCCCATTTCCACCACTCCCTATCGGCGGAGACGGAGACCTTGGCACTCCCCCACCGCCGCCACTCATTGCGGCCCGTCTCTTCCACGCCTCCTCCCCCGACACATTCCTATTATCCTTTTCCCTTTCTCGCTCTCTTTCCTTCTCTTTCCTCTCCCTCTCTTCCTCCTCTTGTCTCCTCTTCTCCATCTCCCGCCTCACCTCCGCCTCGGCCGCCTTCCTCCTCCGCTCCCTCCGATACTCCTCGTAGTCGTTCGGCCGCGCGGGATCGTACTCCTCCACCACACTCGCCGTCACCCCCACCAGCGCCGGCTGAAAAGACGACGCCGAAGTTTGTGGCGGTGGACTGGGGTTAGGGTTAGAGGTGGTTAGGGTTTTGAGAGATTTGGGGAGGTGAGAGGTGGGTGTTGTGGTGGTGGTGGTGGATTGGGGTTTGCGGAGAGTGGGAGGGGCGAATTTGGCGGCCGAGGACCAGACAGCGGCCGTGGCGGGTTGAGGGGGTTTGGAGGTGGCGGCATCGGTGGCGGCGGTGGTGGTTGAGGGAGGTGGGAGGTCGCCGTATAGGCCGCCTAGCATTTCTTCGAGGGGGTTGAGTGGTATCGAGGACTGAGGTGTAGTAGTATACCTATCGGAAAACCGATGAAGGAAGTGTGTAATAAATCATGTTTTAAGATTAAATTATTTAGATATATATTGAATTTTTATAAAATTTGATAATATAAGAAATATTTTTTTTTCTAAGAGTAGGATTGTGGATGAAATTTAGAAGAAAGAATGAGAGAAGAGATATGATTTGTTTTGTGTTTTTTATGTGAAAATATTATAAGTTGATTATATTTTAGACGAATTGAATAGGAAAATGTGATCCATAATATATGATGAAATGAATAATAAATATGAATGAATGAGATCAAAATATAGTATTTTAATTTCAATAATTCATTTGTGTTTTAATTTCAATCGTTAATTTATTATTATCGTTATTAAACATACCTATATTATGATATACACTCTAAGAATCCATAGAAAACAAAATCAGAATACTGAGTAATTATCTTAAGAAAGAAGTCGAGATGTTTTATCAAAACATGATTTTGGTATATTATTTTAATATTCCAATTGTATAATCTGAATTTAAATGCATAAGAATCAGAATCTTGAGTAATTATCTTTTTAGCCAAGTTGAATCAACCTCGTCATATATTCATAATCTAAAAAGAGAATATAAATGGGGATATACAAGTACCCAAGGAAGACAGACCACAACAGGCAGCGAGTTACATGTATGTGTAGAGAGTATTAGGGACATAGCTGCACATACATTCCATGTTAACCTCCTTCACACACCGATAATTCATCAAACAAGCAATCATAGAAGAGAAGCAATGCTCCGGATACAGGATCTGTACAAAACAAATCATTCTTTGGTTAGCAAAAAAACCACAATGGTGGTGCTTCGAATATTCGAAGATGAGAAGTTTATAAATAAGGACTACATGGAAACAAAATTTCCTGTGCGTCGTCACCAGAGTCAAAACTTGAAGTAAGTAACAAATAACAAATACATGGTAGATCACGATAACTTAAAAGAATGCAAAACAACTCCGTTTCTAACACTTCGTATGCGACCCCACCTTCCAAGCCGTGGTTCCTGCAAGGGGAAATCCAATCTTAGAGTTTGTTATAACATGGGTAATTGATAACATTATCGGATTGTTAATTTGTTGTTGTTGGGTTTCGACATTTTACTTGAATATCCCGTGGTTCACATCTAACTATAAGTTGGATGCTAAGAGAATAATCGAGGCCTTGAAAAAAAACATAAGAAATCTATTCTGGATCTTGAACCCGGACAGAAAACGGGGGTTGTGTATTTGGTAGCCAAGAGTGAACATGCAAGGAAGTTACTAGATATTTCGTATTCATGTGCTCGGTGCCATTTGGGACAAATTATTCGAAGAACTTTCAATAAGTGACGAGATAAACCGAGAGGCATAGCAAATAAAAGCAGTAAAACTTGGGGAATGTGAAGACACCTTTCAGGTTCAGAAATAGAACATTTGTTCCGATTATCGGGTTTATATTGATTCCATAAAAACCCAGTGGCCAAAATAAGCAACAGATTCTTAACCCTGAGCTTAGAACATGATATACAGAAGTTAAAAAGCAATAGATGTGATTGCTTTTACCTGGCCAATCCCCGCAACCAGAAATCGTCCTGATCTTGCAAATGCCAACGAGTTCACAAAACCAGTCTGTCACAAAGGAAATGGCAAAACAAATTAAACAAAGTTTGGAACCCACCACATGAGAGCAAACAAATGAAATATGAGATGCCACTAGAAGCAACGAAATCCAAGATAGAAGAAGGAAAATTTATGAGGCAAAAGATTGCATCAGCACCATCATTCAGGTATTGAACATTTGTTACATTTTATTAGAAAGAGGGCCCAAAACGGGGGAGAACAGGAATAGCTTGTATAATTCCTTTTATCTTCTCGAACAAGTGTGGAAAATGATGTTTTTGGTCGTCACAATCTCGACACATTTCCATCTTCCGTAATCCATGTATAATGTAATGCAAAACATTTTCCACAACCGGCACAATCCGAATAAAGACTTTCCTCAAATAAAATAAAACGCATGAGGAAAAAAAATAAAATAAGTAAATAAAGGGTAGATGGTAATACTGCCAGAGTTTTTGCATAAAACAAACTAAGACGTGAGAAAACTTTTGCCAATGTTCCAATATCATTGATGGTAGTTAATACTTGGGCATGATTAAATAAGCAAATAATTGAACACTGAATATCATTGATGGTAGTTAATACTTGGGCATGATTAAATAAGCAAATAATTGAACACTGAGACAAGTTCCACAAATTGCTCAACAAAGCATAAAAGAAAGAAAGAAAGAAGAAAAGAAGCAAGAGGGATACAATGAACTACAACTGGTACAGCATCAACTTACCGTCGGAATTTGAAACAAAGACTTCATGCTTCTGTTTTCATTTTCAATAGCCCAAACACCGATCAAACCATTGCCTGCTCCAGATGCCGCAAGGTCACTGTTAGGGCATACGGCCACTGAGCCAACCCAAGAGTGAGCAGTGGAGCAGGCACTATCAGCCTTAAAGCTCTTATTTTCAATTGGACCTACATAGATATCAACGCATACACAAAACTTTCATCAAGTGGGAAGAGAAAACCAAAGAAACTAAATCAACAAAGTACTATGATGAATGCTGGAGAAGCATGGGAAAGGAAATCACCATGATGACCATTACGGAGCGTTTCACTGTTGGTTCCTCTATCTTTCGTAGGCACAAGGGGATGCGCATTTTTAACAATAAAAACAGGCTTCTTCTTCAATATGCTCCACAGCTGAATGCCTCCATCATTTGACCCGGACAAAAATGTGTCATCGCTGACAAAACAACCGCACTCAAGTGATCCAGATGCCCGAAAAACTATGTGTGACTCCTCTGGAACCTTTCAAACACAACAAAGTAAAGCGTCAAAGGACGATATCAAACAAACAAACAAAATCCAACCAACAAAATCCAAACTAATATTGACTTCGAAGTTAATGAAATCGGAATTCACAACCATGGAAAAGTTATACAAATAATGTATTACAAAGAAACAACGCCCACAACACCAATATGTTCATTTATCGAAATTTCAAGCAACTGGCAAGAGGGGAGCAACTTATACAAGCTATCAACCAAAACCTGAGAAATTCAATACCTTGTACAACTGCATAGTTCGGTCACGTCCAACAGTCAGAGCTCGTTCTTTCCTCAAGCAGTCAATGGTGAGCACCTCACTTTGATGACCGAACAATGGAGCTATGAAAGCCCTGTCCTCTGCATTCCAAATTTTAATGGAACGGTCAAATGAACCAGAATATAGCTCTGATGTTCCCCACCTAAATGATAAGCAAGATACTGCTCCTCTGTGACCTGGAAAAGCCTGTCAGCTATACAGGTTGAGTTAGATGTACAAAATACAAGAACCTGCATAGAATAGTTACAAAATAAAAATACAGCTTTTAGTTTATAAAAGGAAATCCCCTGTTATCAGGAACAAAATTAAATGACTCTGAAAAACCAGTATAAGATTAATAAAACGATAAAGACAAAACATTAATACACATCGATCCAATTCTAGAGAATTCAAAATTCAACATGAGCAAAGAAAAGGTAAATAGAAGTCGATGAAGATGCAAACTTTATCACTTTTTGACGAGAATCTCCTCATCCCACTAGGTGAGATTGGTCAGATGACCACTCTCCATGCTTTTCATCGCCAATTTTGTTTCCATCCAATTTTCAAATACATTCTCTCCTCCTAGTGCCTCACATCATCTACAGACCTAACTCAGAAAAAGCACTCCCTTGCCTTCTTCAACATCGACTTATTCATGGATCTTGATATTACTAAATGTCCTTCAAGGTAACATATTGCATTCCTTGTAACATGTACCTTGTATTTCAAATCCGTACAACAAGAAGCAACGGATTTCTATAAACTTTGTGTTTTAACTTCAATGAGTATGAGATTACATCTATCAACTCGTCTATGGATGAGCGCTGCTTACTTTGTCTTAAAAGGCAACACATCGCATCCATTGCAGCACTCACTCTTCTTTATCATCAAACACCACATATTAGGCCACATCAAATTTCTATAAATTTGTGTTTTACTTCAAAAATAATTCCCATGAATTGACATTTAATTAAAAAATTTCAATGAGTTAACATAATTCATCACAACACAACAATTTTGTAACTGAAACTTTTGTGGAAAATAACACGAGACCTTGTTACCTCAATGTGTTCACGTGTACGGACATCCCATAGATGTACATGGCGATCCAACCCACCAGTTCCCAAATAACGACCATCAGACGTAACCGCCAATGCCAAGACCTGTTTACTATGGTTCGTCACTTGACCTTGAGGGTCCTTTACGCCATGAGACTTCAATACATCCTCGCCAGGCCAAATATACTTCTCGGTTTTACCACTATCCACATCCCAATGGACAATGGTACCATCCTTGGAAGCAGAAAAACCCTTCATGTCATCGTGAGATACTGCCACAGCTGTAACAGATTGCCAATGCTTCACGAGGACACTTGAAGGCTCTTCACTATCTGGCCTTTGAATCCTGATCATTTGAAATGAAATAAAATTCAACAGATAAGACGTGAAATAACAGAAAGGATATGAAACAGACAGAAGTGAAATACGATTCTCCTACACAAGAGCTTTCACATAAAATAGTAAAACATGCACGCGTAAGGTCTGATGCCAAAAACCTCAACATCAATTTAATAGGAAACTTATAAGATGACAGTAACAGAAGGACTCGATTTAGAATACAAAAGACACAATCGATAGAGCGCCGAAATCACCATTTACACAGGGAAACAAGTAATTCAACCCGAAAGCAACACATACTTGGACGCAATCAATCTCCTCGTCCGCCCGCTCTCCTCCAAATGCCGCTTCGCCAAAATCTTCGCGACAATCGAATCCCTTTCATCATCATCCTCCTCCTCCTCCTCCCCTTCCTCATCCTCATTCCCTTCCTCCTCTTTCCTCCGCTTAATCGACGACTTCACACCATCAATATACTGCTTCGCGAGCCGAATCCTCCTCTCGTCCGCCGTCTCCTTCTCGAACTTGTCATCTTCCTCCTCCTCCACCCCCACTCTCCTCCGCTTACCCCCATTCTCGTCATCGCTGTCTATGACATCATCGTCGCTGAATTCGTCGCCGGTTCCGTCGTCGAAGAACTCGTCCTTCTTCTTCTGCGCCTTGTTGTTCTTCTGCTGATGTTGTTTCGAGAATTTGGATCTCTTCTGATTCTTGTTCTTCATATTGGAAGCATTCGGACGGAATGGAATGGAATCGAAGAGAATGGAAGTGTGGAGTTTTGAGAGCTTGTTAGGGTTTTGTCTGTTGATGCGAATCGGCGATGTGGTGCGGTGAGGGGAGTGGCGGTGTTTTAGGGTTTTAACTTCTGGCCGCTGAAGTGCATGTTGGACTTCATTTAGGGCCGCTGGAGTGCGAAAGCAGCAAAATAGGATGTCAAGAAACTCCTTTTAAGGTTTTAAAAAATAAAAAATAAAAAATAAAATTTGTCTTAATTGGAAGATGATGGTAACACGATGCGCTGGGATGCATTCTTTTTATTTGAGTAAAAATTGAAAAATCTATATATCTAAACAAAAATTAATACGTTTATACAAGTTGAAAAATTAATGTCTAAACAAAAAATAATATGTCTGTATATTGATAAATATTAATACCGCTTTAAAAAATCTAATATGATTATGTAAAAATTAGCACGTCTATATAAAATATATTACGTCTATATAAAACAATGATTTGCTTCAGGCATATTATTATTCATATATACTAGTTTCAAACGTATTAATACGTCTATGTAAAAACTAATACGTCTATGTAAAATTTAATATGTCAAAATTGATTTGTTTCAGACGTATTAATATGTCTAAATAAAATCTAGTACGTCTATATAAAATCTAATATGTCTATGAAAAGTCTAATATGTCTTATGTAAAATCTAATATGTCTATACAAATTTTAGTATGTCAAAACTATATACTCCCCGTATCTCATTAACTGTCGATATAAAGTTTGACACGCGTGTAACGACGATCAAATATAATTTTTTTATAAATTTATTGAAATAAATTTATCAAATATAATCAAACATTCATTGAAATAAATAATTTACACATTCATTAATATTTCACGATAAATTTATAAAAACATATATTTACTCATCGTTATATATATATATATATATATTAAATTTTATATTGATATATATATCATGTCAAAATAATACATCTATTATAAAAAAAAGAGACTAATTTGAATTTGATGAAAGTAAGCAAAATTTGCATGGATGTTCATTTTGAGTCGCAATTTATCTCAAGGAGAAAGTACTTCGGCAAAAAAATCCCTGTTTTTGCACCAAATCCAACCACAATAATAATCCTTTCAAAAAAAGGTACAGACAACATGACCTGTCACCACCGTCAAATTGCTCTACCACCAACCAATCACGTCTCACACAATCCCAAAATTAGCACAAAACTTCACCAAATAAACTCAAAATCTCAAACCAAAATTCAAACCTCACTCTCATTCATCCCCATTTCCCCCAAATCCCAAAATCCCCAATTTCATCAAACCCAAAATTTTCACCGCCATGAGAGAGATCCTGCACATCCAAGGCGGCCAATGCGGGAACCAAATCGGCGCCAAATTTTGGGAAGTGATCTGTTCCGAGCACGGAATCGACTCCTCCGGCGCCTACGCCGGCGATTCCGAGCTCCAGCTAGAGCGCATCAATGTCTACTACAACGAGGCCAGCGGCGGCAGGTACGTGCCGAGGGCGGTGCTGATGGATTTGGAACCGGGCACGATGGATTCGGTCCGGTCGGGTCCGTTTGGGGGGATTTTCAGGCCGGATAATTTCGTGTTCGGGCAGAGCGGGGCGGGGAATAATTGGGCCAAAGGGCATTATACGGAGGGCGCGGAGTTGATTGACTCGGTGATGGATGTTGTGAGGAAGGAGGCTGAGAATTGTGATTGCTTGCAGGGTGAGGAATCAGGATCATGTGTTTTATAACTTGTTGTTTTGGTTGTTTGGATTTCGATTTTGTGCAAGAAAAAGATAAATTGTACCGTTTTCGTCTGCGGATCTTGTGTTTGACGCATGATGATTTTGTTTGGATTTTGAATGCTTTCATAGTTGTGTTTTGGCTGAGTTTTGTGTCCACGTTGGTTTATAATGTCGGATGTGTGAAGAGACTGATAGTATGACTGTGTGGGGATCTTGATCGAAATTGGGTTTTGATTTTGGTTCTTTTTATAAGTGAGTTCTGCTTTGGATTTTGGTTTTTTTTTTTATAATCATTCTCGGTTATGTTGCAGGAAAATGATTTGGATCTCGTCCTTGATTGAGGGTTTGGTATAATCTAGTCTTCATGAAAACTTTGAATGGATAAGACTTAATTGTGCGTGTTTGTGGGTTTAATGATATAAGTCTCAACAATTTGGTCCATTTCATTGCCTGAGCAATATGATGAGGCTTGATCTATGTTTGTTTGTAACTGTGCTCCTCATAATTTTAAATTAGCTTCCACGCTGCAGAAGGAATTAACCGATGTGCATGTGACTATTGTCTAAGCTTGTGCTGCCGGTTCTTATGAGCCATTCTGACTATGATAATCTTTTAGTAGTGGTCCTAATTAGCTTCATTAGTTCAACAGATTATGGGTGATGTGTGGAAACCCTATAGTCCGTTATCATGTCTAGCATTCTGCGCTGTTCTTATACAATGGCTTTGGCACTGATGAGTGATGAGTGATGATTGATTCGTTATTGATTTCTTTACACCTGTATTTCCAGTAAGGTTCTTCATTGCAGATATGTCTGCACATTTTGCAGGTGGCCTTTCTAGAAAGCAAGTAACCTTTTATACTATGTTTCTTGTGTATATGACATTTCCTGTATATATATTTTTATATCATTCATGTTAATTCTCATCTCCATTTTCAACCGAGTTCCCTGAGTTTGTTTAGTAAATTTATATTTTGATGGGAGAATGATGTGGTTTTCACATGATCAACCCTCTATAATAGGATAAAATGCTTGATCTATTGTTATGTTGTCGGTGATTTATTTTGTTATGAGATGGAATTTCTTGTATTATGTAACTGCATGACCTTTGGGCACCGTGTTTGTGTGAGATTGCTCTTCTCTTCTCATCTCTTCACCATGTTTGGCTGTGTTGAAAGCGGTTGTAACTTTTGTTGGAGATGACACTCATCATTGAAATTGTGAAGTCTTCATTGTGTGCTATGAGTTGTCTTTTGGTTAATTGGTTTGCATAGGCCCTTAATCATGCTAACTTCAATCTGAAGCACCTCACTCTTTGCTTCCTACAAAAATCACGTTTATTTGACTGTAGGCCCTAATATTGACTGGAGTTAATTTTGGCAGGATTCCAAGTTTGTCATTCTCTAGGTGGTGGAACTGGTTCCGGTATGGGCACGCTTCTTATTTCCAAAATCAGGGAGGAGTACCCTGATCGCATGATGTTGACATTCTCTGTCTTCCCTTCCCCAAAGGTTTCTGACACTGTTGTTGAACCTTACAACGCCACTCTCTCTGTTCACCAGCTGGTTGAGAATGCTGATGAATGCATGGTTTTGGACAACGAGGCTCTCTACGATATTTGCTTCCGCACGCTTAAACTAGCAACCCCGACGTGTAAGTATAAAAATCATACTACTCTTTGTCCCTTTCCTATTTCCTAATGAGGCCAGCATCTTTATGGTTTTCTGTCCTCAAATTTGTAACCTGTCCTCTACATCTGTTGTATAGTTTTTGTGATTCCACCATACAACTAAATGTGGTGCTAGGTATTTAGTAACCGTATTATAAGTCTTCCGCTGTTCCTTCGCTATGTCATAGGAAACTAAGAAGGGCATAGAGAATTAGAACTGCAATTCCAATCTAATAATAGAAGCCCCTTGCTGTACGAGTGCTCAGGAAACTACTTTCAAAGTAATAATGTGTTGTCATCTGTTGGAAAGGCAAATGATCAATGTGTTTTCCATGTTGCAGTTGGAGATCTCAATCACCTCATCTCTGCCACCATGAGCGGTGTCACTTGCTGCCTCCGCTTCCCTGGACAGCTGAACTCTGACCTGAGGAAACTGGCCGTTAACCTCATCCCATTCCCTCGTCTGCATTTCTTCATGGTTGGATTCGCTCCATTGACCTCAAGGGGCTCACAGCAGTACAGGGCTTTGACTGTCCCTGAGCTCACCCAGCAAATGTGGGATGCCAAGAACATGATGTGTGCTGCTGATCCACGCCATGGCCGCTACTTGACAGCCTCAGCCATGTTCCGTGGTAAGATGAGCACCAAAGAGGTCGATGAACAGATGATCAACGTCCAGAACAAGAACTCTTCCTACTTCGTAGAGTGGATCCCAAACAATGTGAAGTCCAGTGTCTGCGACATTCCTCCCAAGGGCCTGAAGATGGCATCCACTTTCATTGGAAATTCTACCTCAATTCAAGAGATGTTCAGGAGGGTGAGCGAGCAGTTTACTGCTATGTTCAGGAGGAAGGCTTTCCTTCACTGGTACACTGGCGAAGGGATGGACGAGATGGAGTTCACTGAGGCTGAAAGTAACATGAATGATCTGGTGGCTGAGTATCAGCAATACCAAGATGCAACTGCTGATGAAGTGTACGAAGAGGAAGAGGAAGAGGAAGAAGAGGAGGCTTGAGATCGGTGTTTGTTCTGTGTGCTCGCCTCTTCTCTTCCTCGACCTTGTATGTTGTGGTGTGATTTGCTTTTCAGGAATCTGACCTCATATTTGATGAAGGGGGTAAAAAAACGCGAAGAAAAATGTGTATTTAATGGTGTGGAATATCTGATTATTTCCGCATTTTGTTTTGCCATCTTGGAAACGGATTCAGTTTATATATGTGATTGTGTTTTGTGTGCAGAAATTGCTTGGGAACTCTCAAATATGAGGTCAGATTACAGTACAATGTTCTAGTTTGCCTCTAAATCTGCACAGGTGCTCTTCAGCTTCATGTATTACACACTTCTTCATTATGCGAACTACTCGTCGCAAAGGTTGGCAGAAAATTTAATTTGCATCGTTGTGTATGTTTGATAATGGAGGTGTGATGTACACAAGCCAACCGACGGTGATTATGCAAAGCGCAGGAGACACAACCTAGTCCATGGAACCTGAATTATTTCACAGATAGTTCGAACCTTCATCACCTACTGGACCCATAAAACCAGATAGCACCAAGATGAGAGCCTTTCTTGATTTCTTTATTCATTTTGTTTTTCAAGTTTTAGTTGATTGTTATGGCATCGGACATCTGAGGGGATTATGTTAATATATTAATTTTTTTCAATTGGTTGCTGATGTTTAGTTGGGTTAATAGCGATTACCAAAGATAGGAAGAAACATCAACCATTTGACATGATGAGTTGGATCATCTTTCCCTCCTTATAATTTTAAGCTTCAGACTCGTACAAATGCTTTGCGCAATCCACTGCTGAATGGACTAAGAGTTCGAATCATGATTATAATCTCGTTTTGTTGCAGATGACAAGAAAGAATGCTGATGCTAAACTTTTATCGTCTTATGTCATACTAATCTGCGTCGGCGTTGCTAACGCTTTTTCTTTTAGCTCGTTCTTGGGAATTTGTTCGTAAGCACAAAATCACCCCGTTAGTGCTCACGATAGAAAAAGGAGATACTACGAAGATAGGAAATTAGTTCGTTTCGGCAAGTGTAGAATAAGCTGAAGACACGGTTCAAGAGCTGCAGTCTAGGAGAAAACCTCCAATCTTTCGGCACGAAAAAACTGTATATCCTTCGATTTGTGGATGCTCATTAGTCATCCTTTGCTCCATAGTAATGGCGGAACACACAGGAGAAGTCTTCTGTGTCATGACCTTCCTTGCACAACTTGTCAAATCTGCATAAGGAAGAAACTTGTTCAGATCAAAGGGGGAGAAACAAAGATGCTAAAGCATCAGAAGCTGCAACGGTAAGCTATGCCTAAGTACAGTGACATCGAGAAGGTGAGGTTGATTTTCGTTGGTTATATATAACGCGACATTTGATCATAACACTTGGTGAAAACTGATTCAATATGATTAGTCAAATAGGGTCTCCACAAGCCAAACGAATCGAGCAAACTTCTAGGGCATCCAATGCTTCAGGCCATGGTATACAGAAACCTAACCCAATGGCGACAGCTCCTTGCGGCGAGGCCCAAGAGAGGAAAACTCCGCAAGTAACGCTTATCCCTTGGCGATGAGACAGTTTCCTCTAAGACATGAATCCATGATCAAGATTCAAGATTCTCTCGACATGTGTGTTTTACCAGTGGACCAATTTGACCACCCAGGTCATTAGTGGAACAGTTACCTCATTGATATACAAGGTTTGCGCTACATAAAAATACTTCTTCAAAATCCAGCATAAGAAAAAGAAATGGCTGGCCTAAAAGTGAGTCAAGACACTGCAGTAGGATATGGCCAATATTCCATCCTAAATCTAGCTTTATTGGGGCAGAGTTAGCGAGCCAGGGATGCCAATAGTCATACAAGTAAAGACAAAAGAAATATTAAAAGAGAGAAAGAGAAAAAAAATTGAGAAAGAGAATGAAAAGGAAAAGGAATAAAAATTCGAGGCTTGACGATTCATCTGCTTAAATTTGTATCTTGTGCCTTCCTCTCCTCTGTAATCGCTAATCCTTTCCAACGAGTTCTCAAGCATATAGATGGTTTCAGAAACTATTTTGCTTCACTCAACCAATCTTCAATAGAACCCCCACGCGTTCAGGTAAAAAATGTTACTAGTAAGAGTAGTGACATATTTACGACGACACTTCATTTCCGTCATAATCAAATCAAATAAAAACTTACGCTTCATATGCTTGTGATGTCAGTGGATGCGCTGCGCCCACCTCACTTGCCGAAGTAAGAGCTAGATTCAAGTCCTTAGCCTGCATCATACACATATCTCACAATCCTCAGAAAATAGCTAAAGCCCAAGAATTGTCTACAGATGTTAATTGTTTTCTTAAACTCTGACCTTTGGCTCCAGCTATAACCTTTTGCATGAATATGGTTATGACGATGACAATGACATATTTATCATTTTGCCTCACTAAACGTTAAAGCCATTAAAGAGGTTTTAACAATTAATCATCAGTGGAAATGCTGAGCAATTTGCCTTCCAAGTCATTGTAAATCATTCTTCTTCTTCTTTGTTTTTTTTTTTTTTTTGAAAGTATTGTAAATCATTCTTATTTGTAATAAGAAACAAACTGAGTGTACTAAGATCCAGGGGTTGGACCTTGATGAAAAGCATGGAAAGTTTACACGCATTAGAGCATACCACAAGAAGGATTAATAGCTGCAGAGAATTGATGAAAACCACGTACCATGAGCCTCGATGCAAACCCGCCATGATAATCATTAGATGAAGGGACATGCTGCATCACTCCAGGGACCGGATTATAGCTATCGCTATCACAAGTATCTTGCAAATTAGTTCGCAGCAGCAATTAACACGGAAAAATGTATGCTTGAAACAAAGCACGAGAAATAATGACCCCGACAATGGCACACCATAATGCCACTAAAACGCCTCAAATCCAAAAAAAAAGCAACAGTAAGGAAAAGAGTACAATTAGCATGAGAAAATAGTGAAGTTCAGAAAATCCCGTGTATTCAGGTCACAGCCATCCTGCTCGAGTAAGAATCTTATCCATCTGACTCAGGACCAAATTGAAGAATTCATATTAACAGAAGAACAATGGAGAAAAATTCAAAATTCGAGAAAAGCAAAGTATGAGAGACGCTCAGAGGGAAGCTCAGATATGGAAACAAATATTTCAGCAATAAAAAATTGTCAGGTTTAGGGTGGTTTGATTACTGTTGATAGAAGTTATGTGAGGATGTGTCAGAGGATGCAGCATGCATCAAAAGCATCAGATATATAAGACTAGTCCGTGTCCAATGAGAGTATGAGACACTTCATAGGATTACGTGATCAGTCAACAAATTTATTTTTTTTAAAAACCAAAGATACTTGTGGATGGAATTGAATCCCCCTCACCACAAAAAAAAAAAAAAAAAAAAAAAAAAAAAAAAAAAAAAAAAAAAAGAAGAAGAAGAAGAAGAAGAAGAAGAAAAGACCAGCGGTAAATACATATTCATGATGGGCACATATATATTTGAGGCAATCCTTGGAAACCATAAGTCAAGCTGCAAATGGAGCACAAGGAAGACCTGAGATTGGGAGAAATTTTGAAAATAATTAGGCACAACTACCCCAAAGAATTGCACCTTTTGTTTTAAGCAAAACAAAGTGTCGATATCCTTTGTTAATTCCAGATTGTTATGTAAATAAAGAAGGATCTTTGTAGCTGCTATTACAAGTCATACACCTAACCTCAACAAACACCCATATCCATCACTCATATAATGATCTCATGGGCTTTTCTAAAGACGGCGTTGAGCCTCTAAAATGGCAAGGAGGGAAGAAGCCTAATCTATTTTTCTAAGAACCAATGAGAGTTAAATTCTCACAGAACGAGAATTCAATGCTTTACCTGCTTCAACAGCGAGCAGTTGAAGAATTGAAAACAGTGGTCAGGGTTCTAGATGAAATTCCAAGTGACTGTCCGAGGGCAAGAGCTTCTGAGATCCCCATAATGCTGACAGCCAATGCTAGATTGTTGCAAATTTTTGCTGCCTGTGAAATGCATATGCATTCTCAGGTTATACTCATGTGGGCAAACATGATGCTGACATATTACTACATTAAGGCAAAGTGTCACCTAATAATTAAGGTATCATTTCCAGGAGTGTAGAAAAGCATATAATACTCCACTTGATAGACGATAGTTCATAAAAATAGAAACAAAGGGGAAAATAAAATAAAAAGACATAGATAAGGGATGAAAGTGAGGAGAAAATTTTTTTGATTAAGGCAGAAGCAGTGACTGAACAATAGGAAAACACATCAAGTGATCCTGATATCTTAACAACAATCCAACAACTAAATGCTGCCCATATCATGCATTCTATGACTACAATCAAATTTCTTTGAAAAAGTAGCTCAGGAAATAACTAAAATATCACACGAATTTAGATGGTTTTAACATGATATCTTGATTGGCTGGTTTGACCTCATTCACTTATAATGAAGGAGCATAGATTGCACTTACAGAACCATTTCCAGCTCCACCACAATAAATTGTCGATTTTCCCATGGAAAGAAACAACGGTTCCGCTGCCATATAAGCTTCTTTTTCACCCCCAACCTGATGGCACGTTAACTCTCATCATTCATCAACACAACATTCCAGAGGAAATCTCTATCAAAGCTCAAAGAAATCAGCTTTTATAGTTTCCCCAAATGATACCAAAAAGCTCACAGGCCTCAAAACTTTGAATTTTTTTTTTTTTAAAATCGAGAATTCAACTTTCACTAATTTATATCACAATAGGCAGGATCATATTGCTGACTCTTTTTTTATTGTCTATAGGCAAGAGAAGATGAAATATATCATTGTTTCATAATTTTTTCCATGTGGTAATTTACCAAAGAGCAGGAGAAAACATAGACATGGATGGATTTGTGTCCATGTAACCAACGAAAAAGCTTCCGGAGCTTCTCTAAAGCAAGTTCCAAGTGCCCTTAAGATATACACTATTATCCTCTTATAGACATGGCTTCTCAAGTGGTTTCAATATCGAGGTGTCTCTTCTCATTCACACCATTACTGTGTCGACTATTCCCAACGAATCTCTGTTTCTCCTAGACCAAGAGTACCAGTAATCCTTTATTTATTTGAAGAGGCATGCTCAGCTGAAAATAGTAAACAAATTTGATTCAACTCTGTCCCAAAGCTATAGAAGAGAAAGCCTGGTTGGATCCAGATGAACATTATAGGAACCATGAAGTTGTGAATTTGCAGACAAAGCGAGTATAAGAAGAGGACAATTAACTCAGCCCAGGCCTGGATGTCTGAAAGCTATGCATATGAAGACCTCTCAAGTACTTTTGGTTCCTGCAGCTAGAAGCTAAGTATTATCAATGTTGCATTTATGCACCTAGAAGTTCAAGAGTCATAATCCTACCATGAAAGTAAGCGTACCCGCTTCTGCAGCCAGGACACCACCAGATACAGGAGCATCCAGCATGACAGGATTTGTTGCATTAATGCTTTGAGAAAATATAAAATAGAAATAACATACATACATGACATCAAATGACCGGAAAATAAGAACTGATGGTAAACTATAATATTCGGGACAAATAAGAGACAAAAATGGATAATCACTTTGGTCGAAGAGTCTCTATAATATCAAGTGGTTGAGGCTGAAGGGTTAACGATGGAGTTATATGACCATCAAACTGATTATAAAAGTTGAAACTTGGAATGCGGTTAGTGTCTTTGCTCCAATAGTGGGAGCAAGTGATGAAGTGAAGAGGAATTCCAAGGAAGATTTTGCTGGATTGGTTAAAGAGTTCTCTTCCACCTAGAAAATGGTCATTGGAGGCAATTTTGATGGACATACTGATAGACATGCGAAGGGATATACCATGTTGCATGGTGGATTTGGTTTTGGAGAAGCGTATTGAAGAAGGAATATCTATAATGGACTGAGCCATGGCTTATGATATGATGATAGCGAACTCTGTCTCCAACAAATCGGAGTCATTTATGTAGCCTTCATTAGTTGTGCTACAAGAACATAGATATATTACTAAAGGTACAGAAGAAGCGATCCAATCATGTGGAAGGATTACAAAGTCAACCCTACTAATATTCTGACAACCCAACATAATCTATTAGTGATGGGCATACGTCTCCAAATAGAAGTTTTATAAAAAGGTAAATTTCATTAAACTCCCCTAAAGTTTTAAACAAAGAATCCTCTATTTTTTTAGAAGTTGAAAAATTAAACCCCCTATCGAGACATATATCCCTCACATTTTATATAAGACAAGTTAGTGCACTCTATTTTCAAAAGCGGACAATTAACCCCTCCTTTATCACATATAATCTCTTAAAACATAAGTATTAATATATATTATGATTAACGTTTTACGATAAATTTACATAAAATAATATTTAATCATTTTCTGAGGGTCAAAATTCAGCTCAAGAAATACATACAGATAAACGGTCAATCCCTCTGTCCCAAAAAAATAACAATTTTTTTAATTTATCCATCTAAGAAAATTACAATCTTATTATAAATGGAAAGATTTAAGATTAAATTTACTCAATTATTTTTATTATTTATTCCTTCCGTTTCATAATATAAGTAACACTTGATTATTTTGATCGTCCAAAAATATATACATTATATCATATTTAGTAATCTTTTCACATAAAAAATAATAAAATAATCATCATCTATTATAGCACATCCATTATCTTTTCTCATAGTTATTACAGTGAATCTCACTATCATCAAAAAAATATTTTTTTTCATCAAAATCTACAAATTCAACACACATTAAACCTTTGACAATATTATAAAATGAAGGAAATATTTTATGTGATATCATTATATAACATTAGTATTTTTCTTGCTTTTCCTCTCCACTAACGTACAAAAAACAAGAGGATCTTTTGTATCAAACTCAACCTATTTTTTTTAATGAAGGTATATTAATTCATTTCATAAGTATATTTTTTATAGGACGCATAACGTAAGAATATACATGTTTGTTTCATCATCTACCGAAATTGAAAACGCCATAAAACCCTTGCCCTGCTCTGAAGCGCAGAGTTGCTCTCTCCCATCTTCTTCCCTCTCCGTCTCTGTGCCCAAATCTGAACCCACCCAAATCCCCTTACAATTCTACAACTCCGTCACAAAACCCTAATCTCATTGATGGCGGAGACGTCGAGGCGGAGCAGTTGCTTCGTGTCGTTGACGCCCGAAGAGGAGAGGCTGAAGATCCGCGACATCTCGTTGTCCTCCGAATCTCAGAGCAGAGAAGGGGACACTTTCTACCTCATCACTCAAAGGTTCTTTCCACTTTCTTTCTCACATCACTTTCATCTCGTTTCATTTTTTGTGGTTTTGGCGGCCGTGTTCGCGGTGGTGGTTTTACTTTTGGTGTCTTTTCTGCTAGGGTTTTGTTGCCATTGTGTCTTGACCATTTTCACCTTCTCCGTGATGCAATGAATTCTAGCCCAGTTCGGTGCTGTTTGTTATAAACAATTTGAGGGCATTAAGATACAGTTTACAGCAAGGTTAAGATTGTTTTCATCTCATCTTCGCCAGTGTTTGATGAGAGCACCAATGTGGCTTGGTGTTTTTGTGCTGTACACAATTTTTTTTTCTTTTCCAATAATTGTTGTAGATCAATGTTGTAACCAACCAAAGCATAGCCTAATTGTTTGGCTGGGTATTCTTGATGAATTTTGAACAAAGAAAAGATTAGCTTGACGGCCGATTGTCAATGAGGATGCATGTCCAGAATATGTAATGAAGCAAGCGAAACTAGAAACCACCTCCTTTTTTTACCATGAGTTCTTTAGGATGGCATTATAAATAAGAGTACAGAAATTAAGCCGAGGAAGAAGAACACAGAACGAGAAGAATCCGTTGAGGGGATAGGCAAGCGAAGAAGAAGAAGAAATCCTGGAGGATCAATTAGGACTTAGGAGAGAAATATTCATGGCAGTATACTTGGATGAACTGGGCAAAGCTTGAGCAGCTAAAGTAGGAACTTTTTACAAAAAGGATTTCCAACCCTGTTGCGGTTCATGTGTATGTCATAGAATTCCATAAGCATGGTTTGCCTCATGCACATGTGCTCATGATACTCAAGCAAGCACAAAGCTAACTTCAACTGCCATGTATGACAAGATTGTAAGTGCTGGGTCCCAGACCCTGATCGCTACAACCTCGTCACGGTATACCTATGATTATGCCATTTTAAGAAGGCGATGTGTAATCCTCGAGTTACGTACTTATCCTGATCTTCATGTATCAAGCTTTCCTTTATTTTTGAAGGGGCCTAAGAGCCCTTCTTACTTGGAGAAAATATGAAACCCTGTGAGATTTAAAATATGCTCTAGAGCATAACAACTATGAATTTTGTTGGTTTTAAGGTCAATGACATGTGTGGATTAGAGGATCCCAAGAAGAAGACAAGATAAAATGTGGGTAGGTCCTTGTTTCACTTTCTACAAAGAGCATAGCTCATTTAAGCAACAAATAGCTAGAGGATGTTCTTTGGGGAAAGATTTCGAGCTATGTTCTGTAAATCTTTGTGTTTGTTTTCCTTCGTGGAATGAAATACTTGTAATCTTTGGACGCTCTAAAAACACAGAAAGTTGTAAGTCTGTAAACTGTGTCGCACCTTGTAATCTTTGGACGCTCTAAAAACACTGACTAAATGGATTACTGAATATGCTGTACAAGGATTATGCGCATATAGCAAATAAAGAATTGTGATGATGAATCTCACCAAAGACAAAAACCTGGTGCTAATGTTTATGCAGCTGTGGCTGGAAGGTTCTTCTACTCGTAAGGCATGGAATGAAACTGGTTTCTGCAAGTAAATATGAGTTGATCTTGATGGATTTTATGCTAACTTCTAGAGACATTTCTGTTCCTTTTCTGGATGCGGATCAGTTAACTCAGTTGGATGTACAACTGTTGCCACCTAATGAGTCAATAATGCAAATCACCAAGTATTATGTAAATAGTTGATCCCTCCCTTTCAGCAATCAAGAAACTTCAAGGTCTGCATATACAGTTAACAAACTATGTACACCCTTTCATCGCACCATGCCATCACAGCCAAAACTATGTACTACTCCCTCCGAGCCATATTATTTCCAACACATTCCTTTTTAGGCCGTCCCAAGATGTATGCGACGTTTCCCTTTTGGGAAAGTTTTTAGGAAAGTTTCCTTGTTTGGGGACGGAGGGAGTAAGAGTTATGACCTTATTTTGTTTTCTCTGGCAGAGCAAATGCTTTCCATTGCCTGTAGAGGACCTCCGATGTTGCTTTAGATTTATGTTTACTGTCTTTATTTATCCTGTATCCTGGCTATACAGGTTGTTGACATTTAATTTTCATGCTTAGTGGTACAATGGACGAAATAACCTATCTGGTATAACTGACGTTTGATCACCTTTTTGAAATTCCTGTCCGAATCTTATCTGTGCTGTCTTATCCCTGATATCTTGTGGTAGATGGTGGCAAAATTGGCTTGGTTATGTGAATCAAGACCAAACAAATATCACAAATGAGGACGCACCTTTACGTGGTTCAGAATCTGCTGTTTTTTGTGCATCTAGGAGGCCTATGAGCATTGATAATACTGATCTGATATGTGATACGACCTGTGAAGACTCTAGCTTCCCTGAGCTTCATGACAAGTTAGTAGAAGGCCGTGATTACATATTGCTCCCTCAGGAAGTTTGGCATCAGCTACTTTCATGGTAAGTTTTGATGAGGTGCTCTGCTGGTAAGTTTGGAAAATGGTCTTGTTTGTTTAAAAGACAGAAAGCTTTCTGAGTCTTGAACTTGATAGGTCTCGAGGCATCTCCCATGTGCTATATACAGCTTTTTAGCTCTAGGGAAGTAAGTGATGACATCTGTGTTCTTCCCCCCCCCCCCTCTCTTTTTAAGGAGTAGTTGCTAGCATGAACTCTTTAAACGATCGTGCTTGTGTTTGTGACCCTTGTGGACTTGCTACTCTGCAAACCTTTGGATTAATATTCCGCAGCTGATTGAATTTGGAGACCTTGCTAATTTAGGAGAATGGTTGAATGCATGTTTTAACTATCAAGAACTTTGTGGGGGGGGGGGGGGACTATCGCATCTGTAATCAGATGTGCAAAATTTGGTATTTAATTAGCAAAGCATGTCTTGACAAGAAACAAAAAAAGGGCATGTACATGAGTGGAACCTTGGGTGTTTACATCATTATGTTGGTATCCTTCAACTTGTCAGCCTTACTGTTAGTTGGATATAGGTATGGGGGAGGTCCAACATTGGCACGAAAAGTAATCAGTTCTGGTCTTAGTCACACTGAACTGGCAGTAGAGGTCTATCCGTTGCGACTACGACTACTTTTAATGCCAAAAGGAGATCGCTCCACCGTTCGAATAGGGAAAAAGGTTTGTTTAATCACTTGATTCTATCTATTGTATGCTAGCCTGTCCTTATTTCTGAATTGCAACTGTGCTTTTTAACTTAGGGTCATGTTTTGTAGGAAAGCATCGGAGAGCTTTACAGAAGAGCTTGTGAGGTCTTTTATTTGAACATAGAGCAAGTAATAACTGCTTCTATGCTGTGGAAAAAAATTTCACATATCCTGTTTTGCATGCTGCTTCACTTTGTTATTCGTTTTCCTAGTCAATTAATGTAGCATGGTCCTATGCAGGTACGTATCTGGGATTATTACGGACAGAGGAAACATGCTTTGATGAATGACGTGGATAAAACTCTGGATGATGCAAATATACAAATGGATCAAGATGTAGGTTTGTTTTCTATTTCTTATTAAAAAGCTTCCCATCCTTTTCTGCAGATTGTTGTTTATTTTATTCTTCCTCAGTCCTATGAAAATGCAACGTTTTACTCGAATAAGGTTTTGTGTTTTGAATTTTGTTGAATATTTAGTATTTTTTGTCTAAATACCCCTATTTTTTAGTTGGTAGTGGCGTTTATTGTTTCAGGTGAAACCTGAGTTAGTGGAGTTTATTGCAGTGATGGAAGGGAAGTTTTATGATCGTGTTAGAAAAAGTTTTCAAATAAGGAAAATGTTGCATTTTCATAGGACGTTCTAATAAGGCAAGTGCTGTATTTTCTAGGATTGAGGAGTTATATATAACCTTGTCTATAGTACCCACTTATGGGAAGTTTGGGCATGTTATGAAACCTACCAAAACTATTTTAATGGTATTTAACTCCAAGAAGTAGCTTTATATTTTAAACGAAACAATTGTTGGAGACTCCAAGTAACTCCTTGAGATATTTATTGTTTTTTGCGACTTGAACTTTTTTTGGGGGGGGGGGGGGGGCTTGTCCCTCTGAACATGGTTGAAATGTATGCTTTTCTTCTCCTTTTACGGATATGACGGCTGTGTCGATCAATGAAGTATGAGTCAACCTTGAATGAGGTGGGCGTACTGCTGAAGCTTAAGTTTCTGCCTTCCTAGAACTAGAATAGAATCACCCCTTGTCTGAGATTGCAGATTCTGGTGGAGGTGCTCAATAATGCAAGCAGCATTGCAGATGGTGGTTGCACGAGTGTGCAGGAGAATGGATCCACAGTGCAAGAACTAACTTCATTTCTTTTAGAGCCTACAAAGTCAAGCTTATCAATCGCTGGAGGTTTGTCTGCTAGCAAAGGTGCTTCTAGAAGTTGCAGTTCTGAGATCTCACAAAGTCAAAACATAAGCTCCCCTGTTAGGGAGCTGGATAACGCAAATGGAACTAGTGGTGTTACTACCAGGGGTTCTCCTGCTGGATTATCAGGATTGGTAAATCTTGGAAATACGTGCTTTATGAATAGTGCTATACAGTGCCTTGTTCATACTCCAGAACTTGCGAAGTATTTCCGGGAAGATTACCATCGTGAAATCAACTGGCAGAACCCACTGGGCATGGTTGTAAGTGTCATTTATATATATATATATATATATTGTTTTTTGTTGCTTCTCTGTTAACGTTGTCTTTTCTTCTGATGGATTTGGTTGAATTATATAACAAGTAATTTAATTAACGGTTTGCACCTCATCAACATTGTTTCTGATCTATAGAAAGCAGTCAAAAGTCGTGTTGACTCTGATGGACATATCACAACATGAAAGTTGGGTCTTGGGACTCTGCTGTTAGATTCTTCTTCAGTTAGGCTTCTCTTGTCCTTTTTGTCCAGGTCAAGAATTTAATTAGGAATTTCTGCACACCGGGTTTGGTGTATGTGTACACCTAGACTGCCTTTTCAGTTTAATTGTGGGTAAGCTTGTAAGATAATACTTTGTTTATCCAGGATTAAAATCTTGATTTGGGTGAACTTTTTATATTTAGGGTTAGTCATAGATCATGTTTAGTGTACCATGGAACCTATCACCCAGTTTTAATGTTAGTTCTGTAATAATGGTTATTCTTTCTGGTTGTATAGTAGCTCAATGTTAAAATGCGTTTGATCTATAGGTTGATATTGTTCTTTTGCTAGTAAAGGTGGGTTTTTTTTTCCAAAGAAATGATCAAGTAGAAGTTTCTGATCATCACTTGAAATGTTTGGCTTTTATAGGGAGAGTTGGCGCTTGCATTTGGTGAACTACTAAGAAAACTTTGGGCTCCAGGACGTACACCGATTGCCCCACGAGCATTTAAAGCAAAGCTTGCTCGCTTTGCTCCTCAATTCAGTGGATATAATCAGCATGATTCACAGGTTTGCTATAGTACTTCTACAATTGCGTCTAATATGAACTTTGTACATTTCATGACCAAGTTGTGTAAGATTGTTAGGAACTCTTGGCATTTCTGTTGGATGGATTGCATGAAGATTTAAACCGTGTGAAGCATAAACCTTATGTGAAGTCTAGAGATGCAGATGGCCAACCTGATGAAGAGGTTGCTGATGAGTACTGGGCAAATCATACAGCTCGCAATGATTCTATTATCGTTGATGTCTGTCAAGTAAGCCCCATAATTTAGTTGTTCTTGCCAAGCTACTATACTTTGTCATGTTACAACTTCAGTCTTGATCTCGCAGGAGTCATGTTGGGCAGTCAATTAATAGCTATCCATCTTTCTTTTTGGTTTATACTCAACTTTTTTCTTTAATATCTTTTCCGCCACCCAAAAAACATTTCAAACCTGTTAACTTATAAACTGCATGTGTTGCTTAAAGATGGTTTGTACCTTTTATCTTTTCTTCCATATATTGTTTGGTAGTACTGCTGTAATTTCATTGATCTGGCACACAACCTGTCCAAGATTCGGAGATGATTTTCATTTTCAATATTGTAGCAAAGACGAGTGTTTGATCCCCTTTTTTCGTTTCAAAAATGTAAATATTCCTTCTGAGTATTACAGTAACAGTTAATATTGCGGGAGAATTCAATAATAAGGTGATATCGGGTATTTAAAATGTTTGTCTCTTAAGATTTTGGTGGAAATGCACAACATAAAACTCCCACAAGTTAGCTCAGTGTTGGAGGTGGAAGTATGTCGTTTGATGTTCTTCTATGGCTCTAGCTTAGGGATAATGTTAAGAATAATGTTGGTTATTGTATCTTGTGTTTCTGTTCTGTTCATTGTGTGTCATTGTCTTGGAGCAGGGCCAGTATAAGTCCACTCTGGTGTGCCCTGTCTGCAATAAAGTTTCAGTCACATTTGACCCTTTCATGTATCTTTCCCTGCCCCTCCAATCCACAGTAACTCGGAGTATTACAGTCACAATCTTTAGTAGTGATGGCAGTGCATCGCCTGATGTATGCACAGTGACTATTCCAAAGCCGGGACGTTGCAGGGATTTGCTTCAAGCTCTTACTTCTGCTTCCTCGTTGAAGCCTAATGAGAAGCTTTTACTTGCAGAGGTAAGCTGTAAAACAGTAAAATTTACCGTTCACATGGATTTCAGTCCTATGGATTAACTTTCTCGTTTACAGATACGAAATCACTTGATTCTACGTTTCTTTGAGGATCCATTTATATCGCTGTCCAGTGTGAAAGATGATGACCGCCTTGTTGCGTACAAGATCTCAAACCTTACGGGAGAGACGTTGTTACTTCAGTTGATACACCGTTCCGAAGAAGAGTAAGTAATTTGTTTTTTGAAAGGCCAAGAAGAGTAAGCAAGTAAACTGTTTCTTTCAAAGCCATTTTTTGGGTTGTTATGTTGCCCTTGTTTTTATGTTAGTATTGCACATCTTTATGATGACAAAAGACAAGCATTACCTAACAGGGTGAACATGCCTGCCAATTTTGCATAAGAGAGATCTTATGTTTAACTGCAAGCTTTGTGGTGTAAGATTAGGTTTGCTTCATTAAGAGTGATGATTTTGTTGCTGAAATGGTCTCTGTGGTTTTAGGGTTGGGTAACCGCTCATCCCTGCAACTTCAAAAAAGCATTGCATTCTGTGTCCCATGAGATAATAAGTTTTCATCTCAGACTGGGAAGTGCTTTAGATGTAGTTTGTCCACCTTCATAAAGATCTGTGAGTATTTAATGCCTTGATGGCAGAGTGGCAAATGGCTGTCTTGAATCAAGTGTTGAGTTTTATGTGAATAATTTATGAGAGTAAAATGTCATATTTGTTCACCTATTGCGGATCTTTATGTGTCTGCTGATTTCTTCTGTTCTATCATCCTTGAGAAAGTTTGCTGATTATTTATTAAAGTTTATTGTTTGACCTTTCTAGGGAGACAAACAACAGTAAGGGCACAAGGGGATGGAAACCTTATGGTACACCGTTGGTTTTGCCTATCCCATGCAGTGATGTTATTAAGAGAGGTGATATTCAGTCTATGGTTCAGAAAATGCTCTCTCCCTTGATTAGGACTGGGTTTTCGAGTAAGTCCGGTGCTTTATGGAATGGATCCTCAGCAGTGGCACAGCCTACTGATATCAAAGGCGAAATTCGTAGCGATTCTGATGTCATTCGTTCGGAACCTGAGGATAGGATGAGTTCAGAAACATATGCAGTAGATAAACTGCCCCTTCAGTTGGTGGATGAAAATAACGCATGTATCGACTTAACTGTTGAAGAGGAGAAAGCCATTGATTTTGCTTCGTCATCAACACCATTGATCGTATTTATTAATTGGTCAAAAAAACTTCAGCAGAATTATGATGTACACTATTTAGAAAACTTGCCAGAAGTATGCAGAAATGGGCCAGCAAGTAAGAAAGCTCGATCAGAACCTCTCTCTTTGTATGCCTGTTTGGAATCATTTCTGCGGGAGGAGCCTTTAGTACCTGAAGATATGTGGTAAGCTTCTCCTGCAAGTTCTTTCTGAAGCCTATCTTCCCATCAAAGTTTTAATATTTCGTTCCGGTGAAAATTATGGCTACACTTCAGATCTCTTCCAGTAACCCTTCCTTATTTTTCCTTTTGGCAAACATTATTGTTACTTCTCACAACTTTGTAGAAAACATGATGATGTATTGTTACCTTGCCATCCTGGTTCACTGTCATTTCTCGTTTGTAATTGTTCAGGGGCGCAAAGGTAATTGTAGACATGAAATTTTTTGGAAACTGTGTCAAGTCATGTGTGATCATGGACTGCCCTACGGCTGGTTAACATGCATTATATATGCATGAGAAACGGTCCTCCTAGTATCTTTTTCTTTAGTGATTAACCAGTGCCAAAGCTCCATTGACCTCTGATTATTGACCTCAGATTGTGGAAAAAAAGTGTGTGCTGTAGCATGTTCCTAAATATGTAATGAATTATAAATGAGCTTGCATTGTAAGTTTTTCTTTATCTTTTTTTTTTTCTTTGGCATGCATTTTGTGTGTTTTACCTCAACCTGATTTTTTGACATTTGCTTCAACTATTAGATCTTCTGGTCTATGATTCTGATTTGGTGAATAACAAGAGTACTGCCTGCTTTCAGTTATTCAGTGTAGAATTGGATATTGGATATAGTAGTTACATCATTGCATCAATTTTTTCCGCAGGCTTTGCCCCCGATGTAAAGAGCGGAGGCAAGCAAGCAAGAAGCTTGATTTATGGCGGCTACCTGAAGTGTTAGTTATACACCTAAAGAGGTTCTCATACAGCAGATCGATGAAGCATAAGTTAGAAACTTTTGTCAACTTTCCCATTCACAACCTTGAACTAACAAATTATGTGGCCAACAAGAACCACACTCGGCAGCAGCTCTACGAATTGTATGCTTTGATCAACCACTACGGAGGCATGGGGAGTGGCCACTACACAGCATATATCAAGGCAAGCCTCTTTCCATCCAGTTAGAAATTAAGTGTCCCATTTAAATTGTGAATAACATTTCGAAGTATACACTTTTTATCTTATATGTCTTGATAGAGATGAGGGACATATCAAATGGTTCTTGCCTTCCTTTTATTCATCCCTCATTCTGTCTTTGAGTTCTTGTGGAGGGCGATCTTCTGCTTTCTTTGGTTTGTTTACTTCATTTGGTGGGGGAGGGGGTGGGTGTGTCGGCTATGAACTAGCAGTCAGATCAAGAATGTTAGGATTTCATTTACTTCTGGTGAACTATATCATGAATGAAGAAACATGAGGTTTACTCCTAAAACCAATTGGCAAAAAGAGTAAATGCCCATGATCTATTTATATTGTTGCAGGTTTTATCCAAACTTCGATGTGGTTTTAGTATTTCTAACAATGGAATCATATAGAAATGAGTCCTAATTTGCATCTTTGAGGCATAGCATGTGGGATGGGATTAATGGTGTGGATTAGATATCTTCGTTACTGTACAAACCTAAGCTTTAGTACTCCCGGGTTAATTCGTTCCTGAATTTAGATGGTAGAGACTGGAGAAATTGATCGTTTGGTAATTTTGACTTTCTTACCTGGTGTTGTAGTGGGATGTTCTGAATTTTCATCTTCATCTTGTGTATCGGTGGTCAGGCGTATTCCAAAATGAGGCATGCTATCTCACATTTTCTTTTATGTATCCCTGAAATGCATCAGCGTCTTCATCATTGTCATCTCTTTCGTTATACTTGTGTTGCTTTTCCTTCTTTTATCAGTGTTTTTTATGCTGAGGAAATATTTTCCCACAGCTTGTAGAGGAAAACCGGTGGTATAACTTCGATGATAGTCACATATCACACATGAACGAAGATGAGGTTAAGTCTCCTGCTGCATACGTGCTCTTCTACCGAAGGGTAACAAAGGAATCTGCCTCCCTCAGCAATGGTGCACAGTCTTCTGCAGCTTACAATGTTGCCTCTTGACAGTAGGCTTATTCCCATTTTCTCTTTGGAAAAGATCGCAAGCTGAATAGGTTTTGTTCCTTTAAGTTGGTGTTCGTTGAGGCTGTTGCTGTAGATTTGGGACATGCAGGTATCCCTTATATTACCTGGAGACGTGGTCGCGGATCTTATACAGCAGCCTTTGGAATTGAGTGCCAACGGGATTGTAGACAGCTAGGCTGTCTTTCAGCCTCTGTGTATGCCAACTCGATTGGGTCTGCGTTATTTATTATTGTGCTACATGGTTCACGGTGCTATTAACTGCTCTATTTGTATGCCCCTGCCAATTGTCTGAGCAGGGTTGCCCGGTGAAGAGCCATTGATGCAAGATAGCAGCCTGCTTTTCCGATGATTGGGAAGATTTAGAAATGATCTAGTTCTTGTCATGAACTTCATAGCAACTTCTGTAATCGGATTGGTCTTTATATATCCAATATATGCTAGATTTTCCTTCATGTACTACTGACATTTGAGACTCAAAATTGAGTCTTTCTATTATTATGTTCTCATCTTGCTTCTTTTGGTGGTCAACCTGCGAGCTAAAGCATAATATAATATGAGGTCTATTATACATGTGCATGAGCAATTCTATCGAGTTTTGTTGACAGAGCCAGGCTTCTTTTTTTTTTTTTTTTTTTTTGATTTTTTTTTTTTTTTGGGGTTCAAACCAGCTCCCCAACAAGAAAAATTAGGAAACGAAGCTGGTCACTGTCGAGTGACGTCCGAGGTCAATAAGTAAAAGAGACGTCTGTGGTCACTAGTTTATTAATGCGGTTCGATGCTGTTGGTTCATATTTCCCCAACTGAAAATACTACACCAACATCAGCAATTCTGCAAAGATGGGATCCAGTCCTCCCTATCCAACCATATCTTATGTCACTCAAAGGTAGCTGTGCAACGAGTTCGTCGTTATATGATGCCGACAAAAAAGACATAATGCCTCCCTTGATAACTATTCAGATGCCTCCAAGTTAAAAAAAAAATAAAAAATACAATATCCTACACCAAAATTTCACAACATAACTCTGAAAAAAACAAAAAAAACATAACAATAAGAACCACGACTTGGAGAACCAAAAGGTAACATTGGATTACAACCTGAGTAAGTGAAGCATAATGGCATTCTGAGCATGCATCCGATTTTCAGCTTGTGGAAAAAGAATAGAGTTCGGAGCTTCCATCACACCATCAGTTTTTTCAAAGCCACGTTCTGCTGGTAGACAATGCATGAAGTAAGCTTTCGGGCCAGCAAGTGTCATAAGCTCTTCATCGACCTGCGGAAGATTAAATTCAATCATTGACCCAAAACGTGGCATTTTAATTCCTCACACGATGTGCAATTAACTTGTTCGCAGAGATTCTTAAGTCTTCTGTGAAGTTAAAAAATAACCGTTTCAAACACAAAGGCGAAAAAGAACTGTTCGCTGTCAAGTTGAAAATTACTAATGATGAAAATGAAAATCATGCCCAAAAAAAAAAAAAAAAAGGCACAGGATTATGGCCAAAATTAAGCCATCAAACTTACCTGGAATCCATGAAAGACTTTTTTACGATATTCTGCCTCTTCCTTCTGCCTCATACTAGCCCAGACATCAGAGTAGACAACATCAGCTCCCCTCACGGCTTCTTTTAGATCATTAGTTATCTCAATCTTGCTGACCCCAGCCAGTCGAGCCTTCTCTACCGTCTTTTGATGAGGTTCGAAACCCTTAGGACATGCGCAAGCAAAATGAAAGGGAATAATTGCTGCCAATAGCAACCAAGAGTGCACAATGTTGTTACCATCACCAATATAAACCACCTGCATAAACATATCAAGTCCTATCAATATCTTTACAGAAAGCAAAGCATCGGCGAAGATAATGCCTAATGCACCACAAAGAAAAGCCAAAAATATGGGAAACTCGCCTTTGTACCCTCCAAGTGACCAAGATACTCAATGATGGTTAAAGCATCAGCCGTTATTTGGCATGGATGGTTGTAATCAGTTAGACCATTGACGACAGGCACTGAAGAATACTTGGCCAGATCAAGGATGCCCTGAGATGAATAAAAGATGTAAGTACTAATTGGATATAAAGTAGCAACACAGATTCACCCTTTCTAATGAAAGAACAGCTCATTCTGAGAACCGTGTCGTTATGAAATTTCCACAAATGACCATAAGCACAAGTTTGGAAAACACGCGACCAATCAACCATCTAATGCATTATATAGAACTAAAGATTCAATAAGAGATGGGGTTGTCAAACTAAGGGAACACCAAGATAAATGCACGAATAATGAAAAAACTCTCAGATGATAGTAATCCATAAAATGCAGAGTTCCTATTGCTAGAGGCTGCAAGCACTTGTAATGTTAACAGCAGTTTAAATCTCAATATTTCATACTACATCGTCCAACAGCATGACAAGAAATGTGCTAAAGGTTTGAATACACCTAAGCAAAAGAAACACAGCCGATGGAAGAAAGAGTCATAGATAATTTAAGAGGAAAGAGAGAGGATAGGAACAATAAGGGTGCTTGAGAGTCCCCCAACAAGATTGAGAAAATAATACAAACTCACCAGCATACCTGATGTGCAAAAACACGTGCCATAATGATGTCATTATAGCGTGACAGTACACGAGCAACATCTCGAGTCTCCTCTCACTTTCCCATTTGAATGTCATCTGGTCCCAAGTAAATCGCATGGCCTCCTAACAAAGAAAACCCAGTCTCAAATGAAACTCTGGTTCTCATTGATGGTTTGGCAAAAATCATTGCCATCGTCTTTCCTTTGAACGGAAGGAATCTCCTGTCTCCTGATTTCAGCTGAGTTTTGACCTCCACAGCACGCTCTAGAATCTTTAGAATTGTAGCTCTGTCAAAATCATCAAGATGCAAGAAGTCCTTTTTCTCCTGTCTCACTGTCAATGAAAGAAAGTTTGCAAAGAAAAAGTATTAGATAGAATGCATTTCAGATCCATAACTAAGTTGCTTAACCCTTTGGTCTTGTTACAAACATTCCATAGTTTATTTTAAAAACCATCAAGTCCGGCTGAAAAAATGCAATACCAAGAAACCAGCAACATCAGTATGGATTGTCTTTTTCATGAAGGTAGCTTTCAAATCCTTACTCACATCCTAAACTACGGAAACAAGATTCTATCCTTCTCCCATCAATGAATAACATGCACTGATGTGCATTATCTTAAACGAAACTCATTTTAGTTCCTCCTCAACCTTCTGAAACTGAGACTTAGGAACTCTCTGTCTTCTGATAAAACGCAAAGCCCACACAACGGCTAAGCTAGCTCTTCAAAGTTCAAGTCTAACTTGTAAGCCTTTTCATAGCATGTTAAAGTGAACACAAGAATCGAGGGAGGGAGGGGAAATTTCTTCAAGCTGTTATCGCGTTGAACTAGCTTTCGTTCAATATACAAAGATAATAAGTTGTAAACACTTGACACCTTCAATGCACACTTGAATACTTCAATGTCACAGCATAATCCAAAGACATCATCAACCATAAACTAGCGAGCCACATTGCCATCAGGAGAAGATCAACCCAGGAATATATTCTACAGGATTACGTTCCTCCTATATATTCTACACGATTACGTTCCCACATTCCTATCAAATCCTCCCACCATGTCCCATGACTCCCATCCTCCACGTAGCATTGCATACAAGAGCTAGGGAATTGATAGACGAATGCACAATCTCGACATCAGATGAGATCACACACAAGTCCAACCTTAACACTAGCACAAGAACGGATTCGGATCTCTCTGCTCTCTAACAACCAGCTATGATATGAATGCTTTTCCAATTTTTGTTATTTTACTAACGCATGTGCCTGTAACGTGCTGCTTTTTCCCATTCTCCTGCTCATTAGATTCGCAACAACAAAACAAAACACCTTGTAATGGTGATTGAGGGATTGGATAAATATTAAACCTTTAGTTTTCTATCGAATTCCTCGCTCCATTCTTCTCAATTATCCTTCCCAATTACTCTCTGATTTCCTCCTCACGATAATTCTACTTCGATCAAATCAACGTGTAACCCCAGAAATCCACCAAACTAACCCCTCCCGACAAAATTCGAACCACAAGCAGCACATAATTCAATCACGTAACATTAATCACACAACACATTATCAGCTGGAATTGTAAATGTTCTTTAAAGCCAACAAGAGCTCGCACCATTTGCAGTAACTGAAGATGCAGCAGGCAAGGTTGCAGACATCACGATATTCCAGCGAGAGGCGGCAGCTGAGGGGAGGCGGAATGCGCCGGAGTGCGGACTGGATCGCCGAAGAATTTGGCCGGAGCAGGAAGCAGAGGAGTTCGATCGGAGGTAGCATGTAGACCGAATCGCCGCCGTCATTGTTGGTGTTGGAGAGTGAGAGAGCGTTACATTTTTACGTCGATTTTAGGATGGACTTGCTAATGGCTTTGGATCGTTATTATTATTGGTTATTTATTTAAATTATCTTAAAATACTTAGTTGTCGTAACCAAGATGCAAAGATGGTTCCCAACTTAATGGAAACATGTTTTTTTTCTAAGATTCAGAAGAAAATGAGATGACAAATGATAAAAGACAGAATTAATATGATCCAAATATTTGTGTTTTATGTTCATGATAGACAGTGATCAAAACTACATTACAACATTGTTCCACTCAATCTTGTATGAATATACAGGAAGGGGTGCTCCTAGGTGTGTGTAGGAGTTGTGTTTGTTCGCGAGAATTTTACTTGTATTCATGACTTGAGGTTCAGGTTCGTGATCTCGACGTTTTTCTCACTGTTCATGTGATTATGTTCTATCTGAACTTAGCTCACTGTTAAATGAAGTAAGAAAGACAATCATGTTGCTTAGCTTCAATAATCCAGTCAGATACATGTCCCAAATGTGGAAGCATATGCTTCAGGATAAACGGTAGTCGCAGTCTCATACTTCATCAGATCCAATTATTTGAAAAAAATTAGAACAAATGCTAGGATTAAACTAGTTATATCATCCTTTGTTGACTATCCATAATTATAAATATATGATTACTATGACTATGGTTTATAAAAAAAAAATTGAAGAGAAGAGCGCACGCAACGGTCAGTGACGAGGTGAACACTTGTATGAATTGTTCGTAAAGCAACTCAGTCTTATCTTTTTTTTTTTTTTTCTACAAGCATGACTTTAAAGTACCCCATTTGTTTTTCTATATGAAAAAAATATCAATTTCTAGATGGAATCGGGAAGCATCCACAAGTGAGAGCAAACCTCTCCTTAGTCTCAGACAGTCTCAACAAACCATTTTAGATATTCTATAATTTGTTAAAAGAATATCTTGTTAAAATAGGATTAAAAACCCTATTACGATTTTCATAAAAAAAAAATGATCATTGATGGTTTTTTTTTTTTTTTTCTTTTTTACCATTGAAAATAATAAATTTATGTACAAACTATGAAAGGGATTGTCTTTTGATAAACGAAAAAACAGACGTAAGAATTATTAGAAGAGTCTTTTTTTCAATGTAATGAGACATTTATTGATAAAGAAATATCAATCATGAATTTTCATGATTGGCAAAGTGTAAACCAAACTTAAGCAGAAACAAGCTTTTTGCTAAGACATGAAACCATGTGTCTCTGCTATGGGGTGCATCATATGCATAAACCATGAATGGACAAAGGCATAATTGTATACGTGATAATAACCGATAGATGAACAGACATATTTCTAATACTTATGTGATAAAAT
Organism: Drosera capensis; assembly: GCA_001925005.1. NCBI lineage: Eukaryota > Viridiplantae > Streptophyta > Magnoliopsida > Caryophyllales > Droseraceae > Drosera > Drosera capensis. The sequence goes on along the minus strand of LIEC01012159.1, from coordinate 235,155 downwards.
CACATCGGTACTCCAAAACATTTCCCCGGCAAGGATGCAGAATTATCTTAATCTATAGCACATTCCTTTGACCAGACCAAAACATCCAAAATCAACTTCATGCAAAAAGGAAGATCAAAAATCACAAGGCCTACAGCCTGAAGATTAAGAAAAATACGCACAAGGGAGGAGCTTCCCCACCCCACTTGACAAAGGCTCACATCACCACTGAAGAACTCAGGTGATCGATTCAATTGCAGCCCATCAATTTTGGCTGGTTTAAAAGGGTCTTAGTTAGGATTTACCGGCTATTTATGGGACCCTGGGGGATTTCTCCGGAATGAACCATGAAAAAAAAAAACCACAAGCAAGATCAAGGATAGGGAGGGAAATTTACTTGCAGGTGAGCGACGCGATCTGGCAAACATTTAACCCATACTACAGGAAGCGAAGGCTTCTTTGCCATCTTGCACAATTCAATAGTCACCGCTAAGAGCCGGAATCATAAACCACCATCCCTCTGCCATCGCGCAACCAAGCCTGCGAGTAAACTTTAACCAAAATACCAAATATTGCTGGTGGCTAGTGCCAGCGTTTTGAAGTGCAAGTACTGCACTAACTAATTTTTACAATAATCCCGAGAACTTGTGCATCAGCATAAATAGAACATCTGTTCATAAGGTTATAATTAAAACATCTGCATACTTATTCATTTAATTAATTAACTTCCCTTCCATGTCAAAAAAATGACATTCTTATATAAAAAAATAAACACAAAAAAATGCTCAAAGACTAGTACACTTACTATAGTTTAAAAGAATTTCATATAACCCCATCCATGTATTGAGGCTGATCCCATAACAAGATGAAACTTGGACAGAACATAATCTGCGTCTGTCGAAGTTGAGAGTACCTCCCGAATTCCACACTTGAAGTTCATTTTCACATTTGAACTATAGTTAGGGCACAAGTCTGCTTGACCATCCCAGGCAGTATCGTGCATATCAAATGTTGCACTATCCAAGGCAGCAGATGCAGCAACGGCAACCAGCTTGGATATCCTCAAAGAATTAATGGATTTACCAAGGGATTTTTTGACCATCCCATGCGAAAAATTTTCCATTATCATGAATCTTGGCATTGTTGATGATTGACAAAAGTTTCTGCACAGAAAACTCTGTAGAGAAAAGCTTGCCTTGAGGTACATTTCTTTGGAATGGCCTGGAGAGATCTGTATCAACCGTGCCAGGATGCAACAGAAGGCAGACCACCGGATCTTTCCTTCGAGCAAATTCTACTGACATGGTTTTAGTTACTGCATTCAAGTATCAAAAATTAAGTGTCTGATCTCTACAACACCTTAAGGCGAGAAATTAGCCATAGCAACATAACTAGGTATCATATGGCATAGCTATGGGGACAAAATGATAAAGAAAATGCAACAAAAACTGAAAAATGCTCAGAGCTGTTAGGTAGAGAAGATTCAGGAATGGTGCCTCGCTGAAATTAAAATCAGGCATTAAAACCCCCATCATTTTGGTACAAATACAAGTTCCAAATTTTCCATCATGATCATGTGCACAATTTATGTGACGTTCATGGTAAATAACATTAGTAGCTTTAAAATAGCAAATCAAGAAGACACATGATAAATATACTGTCAGTAGTTCACCAGCTATGGACAGTGGCAACTTCTAGCCATTGCGGCCAATTATTGAACAAAAGCCTGCTGAGGAGATAAAATAAAGTTTTGAGGATGACTAGAAGCTGACAGTGAGGTGCGAAAATCAGGAGTAGGATGAGAAGTTTGGAGGCTCCAAACGAGGGACAGCCAAGATAGAATGTCAGCCATGAACCTCCTGTATTACAGTTAGTTTGTCTACTGAATAAAAACGAATATGAGGCAGCCACGAACAAAAAGATGCACCACATAACAAAAGTGCATTCATCTGAAAACCCAAAGAACATTGTAATACTCTAGTGGAAAAACAAATATGCCTTGATTCAAGAAAAAAACAACCCACAGGCATGGTTATAAAAGAGATGAAAAAATATAAGACATAAAAAGTCATAAAAAAACATTTATATGGTAGAGGTATAGTCTAATCTTAGATTCACTCTCTATTTGATTACCGAGCATAATTTCATAAGCTAGTTTTCATCATATATATGGTTTGCCGTCAAAAGTCAGGAGGTGACATACGCTGATTAAGTGCAGACTTTGAAGCTCGATACGAGTGCCAACCCCCTAGAGAATTATCTCCAATAGATCCTACTCTAGCACTCAAGTTCGCCACAATGGCAGCATCCCTCTGAGCTGCTGTACCCCCTCCATCCTTCAGAAGAGGCCACATGTGCTGAATGTACAAATTAAGAAGTGAATATGGTAACAAACTCAAGACGTTAAGGTCCAATATTGAAGAGAAATAAGAGCATATGGTCAGAGTGTGACAACCAGCCTAGGACACTTAAGCTTTGTTACCTTCACAGTGATTTGGTAACTTATGTGCTTAATTGAGCTAACTGGAGGTTAATGGTATAAGAAACATAGCCTTCAGCGAGACCAAGGGAACCACTGATATGATTGCAAAATTCACGGTATGACAAAATCCAACACAAATTGCAAAGGCATAGAACACTTTGCTACTAGATATACCTTTCATGGGCAACTAGATATACCTTTCTATGAGTTCACTAACAAGAAATGAGTGGGAGGTGCAACGATATGTGTAATGCAGGAAGAAATGATGAAGCTTACATGTACAGAGAACCTATTAATCGATGTGTGCTAACAAGAAATGTGTGCCACAAAAGGGTGCAAGATTTACAAGAAACTATTAATCGATGGGGGATAGTATACCGATTTCACGTGGACACATTTTAAGACCTAAAATGCCCAAATCTATTCATGCACATCCAATTTCTGACAACATGGATTATTCATCACATCTTGATAGACAAATTCCACTTATGCTGACATTTATTCCCCCGTATAAGCTGCTGGTCTTTTAAAAGTGGCCCATCACATATGAAATATCTGTTAGGACCCTAGGTGAAGAGAGCTGGATGGCGTACCAGTGTCATAAAGAAGAAAAACAAGGAACCAGAGAACTCAGGTCCCCAAGAGGGCCTACAGAAACACAAAAGAAAAAAAGAAAAAAGGGCTCTAACGAGACTTATTTCTGTTACGCATGAAATGAAAAACAAAAGCCACACGGGAAAAAAAGAGACGAAAGGAAAAAGAAAACATTTTTTTTCTTTGAAGTCTGGGGAATAGTAGGAACAAAACAGGAGCAAAATGGAAAGTTCAAGGTTTCACATTTGACAAATTTTCCCATGTGAAAGTATTCAAACATTTTCCATTCAACTGATGCTTAAAATCTCTCCATTCCAGATACATAGTACACTTCTTATTTCTTAACTGAACCATGCCACACTTAAGGACAGTGAAATAACAAATTAACAGCTTCTCTAATACGTAAATTATGGACATCTTGCACCATCGTCATAACTTCTGCGTTCACTTTTTTGTCGACCCTCTAGAGCAGAAATAACCAACAGTGGAACATCTAGTCATTGTGGTGGGAAAGACCCTCTTCGAATGTAAAGATATTAAAGTCAGGACCCTCACTGACTCACACTTCCTAATTCGATTTTCAATCAGCTGGCAAAGAAAAGAGAAAGTGAGCTTACCTTGGCCACAAGGACAGGACCTACTGCATTAATCTCATAAGCAAGCATCAAAGAGGACTTCTCTACCTTTTTCAATGTCGTTTCTGTGAAAGCAGATGGAGACTGTCAGGAATGAGAATTGTCAATATGAGATTTGTTATAGATTTTAGTTCAAATCAATTTAATTCAGCTATTCATATAACTAACCTGGTTGCAAGATGTCTGGGATAGAAAGAATTCCTGATGCATTGACTAGAAGATTCAAATAGCCGTATCTTTCTCCGATGGACTCTGCAGTTGCCTGAATACATGATAAGCATTTCACGAGCATTTTCAAATCAGGCACAAACCAAGAAGATGATCATACAGAGTTAGAAAACTGAAAAACTACTATGCTTTGCAGGCAGTATTTATTTTTGCATGTTAGTACAGGGAACTGATCCTTGAGATGCCATCGAGAATTAAGCCGGATAAATGGAGCAAGCAGCGACATAGCTGTTTAAAACTTAGTTTAAGACCATAAAACTCAAATGGATCAATAAGCAAACCAATGTTGTAAAAAAAGGCCTAAGTGGCCGTCTAGGCGGAGGCGCCACCTGGACTGCTCGATTTCCACATAAACGGTAATAAAAAGACGGTGTTTCCATTTAATCGGTCTCCTGGGCCGCCTAAGCGCCCGTTTTCCCATCTAAACCGCCTAATGGACCGTTTAATTATAAGTTCAATTTTTTTATAACATATATATAAACAAGCCCAACCCATTAACATAGAATCCAAAATAGTCCAACACATAAAAAAACCCTATATTTCTTTTCCTCTTCATTGTGAGGCGGCTACAACTTTTCATCTTCATCAAAATTTCTTCTCCTTCATGTCACTCCATTGAGAGACAAGAACGGATGATGCGGATGAGATTGTGAACTTCAACGATGAAACTGATGAGGATGAAATAGATGTAGACTTAGGATCTTCCGAAGACAGCGACAATGGGGTTGATAATTTGGATTTACAAGATGATGATTGATGAGGACTACTTATTTCGCAATATAGATCGATTTTGTTGGTTGATTTTTGTCATGTATTTTGGGAACAATTTGGGACATTATGATAATGAACTCCAACATCAAACTCATATCTTCAATTGTGGAGTATCTGCTTTTAAGTTAGCTTTGTATTCCTTTATCATGAGTTTTGAGTATAGCATGTCCTACGATCTTATTGTTCACTGTTTGGCATGAATTACAATATAATTTGAATGCATTTGTATACAAAACATACGTCTCTAATATTACACGTTCTATTTTAGGCCATTTCCGCCTAGGCACTAGGCGTTGGGTAGAGCGCCTCGTGGTGCCTAATGTCTTTTACAACATTGAAGCAAACAAGGGACAAGAGTAGCAAAACCAAGAATAAGGTAAATAAAACCTTGATGGAGCTTTCAACAGTTACATCCAACGGGAGAATGCTTAAGCGCTCAGAAAAACTGTTTTTCAAATGAAGAAGTCCTGACGACTGAGGAGGACTACGGCAAGTAGCGATAACATGTCCTGCTTCATCTCCCTGTAATAGTTGCTTCACCTAAAGCAAAGATGAAAGGAGCGTGTAACTGATTACATCCCTGTCATAATCCGGTTTTCACAATTACATCCTCGTCATGTGCGTGTAACTGATGGTGGGGATGCTTAAACCCATCTTGATTCTCTTTCACTCAGAAGATTCACATTCACATACTCTTAATGATGAAATGCCAAGGTTTAATTTTATTCGTTGTGCTACCATAAATGGACAAATATGATTAGGCTCTTGATATGTTCATCCACAGAAATTGCATTCGCATCCACAACAGTATGGGTGTATATCAAAGGAAAAAGAACATCTGCATTAAAACCACACATTTAAGTTGATAAATTGAACTTAACATCAACGATTCAGCATTATGGTGACTTTCCATGACTAGAGCAATGGAGTATTCTTTACACTAGATAACACATCAATAATTACATCACAAGTTAGTGACCTAAGAGGAAAATGAAATGGTAGCATAGCAAATTTCTTCATCATCAGCATGCTGCAGCTAGTATAAAGATGTAACCACCATAGACAACAAAATGTCACATGTTTTCTCCCATTAGCACAATTACTTGAAAACTCTCTGCGCTATCAACGAAGCGTAGCTTGCAGGAAAGGAAGGTGAAAAAGGTTTCCAAGTAATGAATAGAAAGATAATCTCCAAGCAACTGTTGAAAGGAGATTTCCCCTAACATCACTCTAACTGAAAAATCAATCCATCTCTATGCATCTGGAGGACGATCACATGGACTGAAGCGACTCATCATTCCTTTATTCCTTGTGTAAAGATCTTGGTTGTTTCCTAACTAGGCTTAAAACAAAACAACCAAGGTATTTAATTTGAAATCCCAAGACTGGTCAGGTTAATATATATTAGAAACATTAGGCTTATAACATGGACTAAATTAAATCTCCATCATTTATTCATAGACTTAATCGTATGGCTAATATTAGAACATATTGTTCAGATAATTAATTGTTATAATTTAAACAAATATCTCAATACTTTATTCTCCTCAATGAAATCACCACATTCATACGTTCTGCTCACAGAGCAAACCGCAAATACACGCAGCATAACTATTCCGATCAAACCCTTCATTTCCGTTCATCTTCTCCCAAAATCCAAGCTTACCAAAACATCAAAAACTTCGAACCTTTGACCAAAATCATAATACAATCAATCACCATAAGTATCAAAACTGCAGACAAAATCTAAACAAGGAGACTACACCAGATTGAATCACGGGGCATTAGTACTTACGAATTCGAGGCCGATTCCCCTGGAAGCACCTTGAACCATCGAAACTGCCCCAAACTTCCACTTCGTTTCATCTATACCGGCAGCGGCGGAGAAGGAGGCGGCGGCGAAGCGGTGGCGCAGGAGAAATGGAGCTGATGCGCGGAGTCGCCGATGCGGGAGATGAGCAATCGTCATATCGACAGTCGTGGTGGACGTTGGCACCAGTCGCGTGATTTGCATCGTATCCATGAGATTGATGTCCCTGTTGTAACTGTGCCCGTAGGAATTAGAAAATTGTCTGTGTCATCGTATTAGATTGCTTTTACGTCAAATTTCTTTTATCTTCTCAATACCTCATTTATCTCGTGTTGTTCCTGAATTTTTGATCTCGTAGTTAAATTAGTGTTATGTAAAATTTTCTGAAATTTTATAATAATTTAGTTTTATGGTGAAAAGTTAATAGAACCGACAGGATATTTTTTGAAAAATCAATGTCCCCTTCTTTAAATATTGCTCTTGTTGATGCTTGTCTATAGATTATGGTCATGTAATAGGTGTTTTTTTAGCTTGGCTTGAACTTAATTTTCATCAAACTTACATCTTCAACTAGCATGCCCCTTATTGTTCATACTCCAGTGAACAAGTCTAACAAAGAATGTGAAGATGTGATCGTCAATTTGAGTGTTGGTTGTGGTGGTGATGGTCAATGGCAACGATGATGCTAACGAGGAGCGATGTTGTCGTTGAAAGAGATATTATTTAATTCAATTTCTTATTTTTTTTTAAAATATTTGATGTTAATTCTCAAAAGCGCCTACTATATCTTTCAATAAATAAGATAGAAATTAGAAATCACTTATGGCCAAATTCATATTTCAGGATTATGGAAACTTGTGATGGTTCTGATGACTATAAGTACCTCTTTTTTCTTTTTTTGATATAGATGACCATAAGTCTTCAATCGAAGAAATCTTATATTTCATGGTAGTATATTATCTAGACCTATTAAATAAAAAATGCTTTCTTTGCAGGATATATAATGATGACCCTAATTTATAACCGACAATATACAGAACCGAAACATATTAAGTAGCCTTTATGGATCGATGAAGGTCATATACATGAACTTAATGCGGTTGTAGAACATGTAAATTGCTTACTATGTTTTGCATGTAGTAGCATGAACACTGCAAAATTAATCGGTTTAGAATAACTCTGATAAGGAAAAACAAACATAATATGACCGAAATAGATTAACCGGCCATGATTTGTAAAGGTCATGTACATGAACCTAAAAGAGTTGTAGAACGTATAAATTGCTTACTTAGTTTTACATATATCAGCATGGATGGGACGAGATTGATAGGATGAAATAGTCCACAATAGGGAAAAACAAACATCATATTACCTTATCATCCTGATATCCACCTAGTCATTTGCCTATAAATTTAAGCATTTCGTTCATAGTTTGTACACACAATCACAAATCTCTTATTCCCCTTGATTCCTCCTGATTATTCCTAGCACAGGAGTATCATCATGAAGTGCCATAAGCCAAAGGTGAAGAGCATTGCAAAGCTCAGGGCTTCGAGGGTGAGGCCATTCCCCATTGTTGAGCCTCTAATGAGAATCATCGTCACGCATGCATTAAATCAGAACTTCAAACTGATTGAGAAGAAGTTCGCATGGGTGAAGAATCTGGGCAGCATCGACAACCTCGGATTGGAAGAGCTCCTCGAGTTGCAAACGAAGCTCGAGCAGGCCAAGAAATCACTAGATCTCATAATTCAGCTTATGGTTTATGTCAACGAAAACTAGCTTCCCATATTGAAACAAGTTGTGATACTGCATTTTCGCAATGAAATAAGAGACTTCGAATGAAAATGAATGGGATCATTGTTAAGTGATTTTGCCCAAATCTTGTCTCATTATTCAACGATTTCGTGCTTGATTTACCGAACTAATGTTAAAGATATTAGATAACATAAGTAAATTAAAGAATAAGTTTCATTCGTTTTGCAGTCCACAGCGCAGGATTTTGTCCCAACAATTTATCCTTTTTCCTTGTTCATCATGATCGTCAGTCCAGGGACAACTATTTCTTTTGGTTTCATGAATCAAGAGTGGGAAACTTTTGGAAAGAAATATAAAAATTAATACTACCTCCGTCCCAAATTAGTTACATCAAATGGATAAGTAATAAAGTTGTTCTCATTATGAAGATTTGACGGAACAATCGAATAATATTTGTTTAAAATTATCATACATGAAATATCAAAGATGATTTAAACAAGATATTATGACCTAGGTCAAAAAATATTCAAAACTATATCAATATGTAGTAAAAAGCAACTCAACAAAATATATGATGAACAATATAATTAATGTGTTTTTTTTTTTCAATTATTATGAGACGGAATGATTCAAAATCAATTATTGATCACAAGAGCGGAGACAACGAAGTTGAATAACTCCTTGTATTTTAATTAATTAGAAAAATACCTTAATCTATCTTCTTACAAATTTCTTAATCTATCTTCTTACAAATTTATCTTAGTTAATTAAAATCAAAAAAATCCCACCCAATATTATTTTTCTGGAACAAAAAAGGAACCTGTCGCGATTATAATGATACCATCGTGGTCATAACCAAACCCTCGAAATTACCATCCATCTAAGCTCGACTATTACTCTCAAGAATGGACAAATGAGTGTGCTGGGCTATCAAAACTACATAAATAAGGAAATATAATCCGAAAGTACCACTTTGATAAAATAATGCCGAATAAAACCCTATTATTTTTTTATCCAGGGAAGTATCACCATTTCTTTCTTTCTTCTTCTTCTTCTTTTTTTTTTTAAATCACCATCTTTTTTATTCTCTTTATTTGAATATTGAATCTTGTATTTTAGAAAGTTTTATTCTCACAATGTGTAGTTTATTAGAGGATTAACCATTGTTGAAAGCAATCGGTCGTTGTTGTTACTTTGTCGTGGCCATCCGTCGTTGTCGTCGTCGTCCTTGTCCATCGTCTTTAGTTTGTCGTGGCCGTCATCGTCAATCGACATTGCACCTGGTCGTTGTCGTCGTTAGTTCGTCATCGTCCTCGTTATCGAGCGGGCTGTCGTGGATAGCGATTATCTGGTATCGTTCTGTAATTCATACTGACTGGTTCTCTTTGGTCCTCCTTTCACCCGACCTACTTAATTGTTTGGGTTTTTTTCTATTAGCATCGACTATGTGTCGGGAAGAAGCAATAAATCTTCTTAGGAAGGTTGGACAGTTCGCTCAAGACGCCAGCGTAGGTGCTGTTCTCATGAATAAGTGGATGCCGCTCTTCCAAGCTACCGAAAACAAATTTTCCAAGGAATGCAGCCAACTGGTCAGTTTCGAGCCCCTTTCATCAATGTCTAGTTTCAATTTGCGTAAACAGCTAAGAGTCGCTCTTTTTATTTGAACATTTTGAACAGGAATCCAGTTTTCTTTTTACGAAAAAGATATACGAAGACTACGAGAAGAAATTAGAGACAGAAGTGATGCCCAGAGATGAGCAACCCGGTCCATCTGATGCTTCTCATGATGGTACGGACAGTAGACAAACTCTAGATAATCTCCGATACGTATTCATGTATCCAGTTCTTCTTGTCATGCAAGACTGCACACTCAACGTCACAGATATCTCATGCTGCTCGTGCTGAATTTGGTTGCATTGGCAGTGCAGGGTCATTGCTTGATCGAAATGAAGCGTTCCTCCTCAGTGGAACGACATAAAAGAGAATCTGTGAAGTGATGCGGCAATGACTGAAACGATCCTTTTGCCCAGTAGGGTATTGACTTCCATTGTTATAGGCTATCTGGAGAATTTCTGTATTGAACTCTTTAGTTTTAGGTATAATAACTAGTAATGGTCATCTGTTATTGCCTTATTGCTTGAAGGTTCTTGCAGTTCAAATTATGCAGCAAAGCAACTAACAGATGGGCTTAAACACTTCATTATAGTGATCAGTGTTGTGTAGTCATCGATTATGTGCATCAAGCCACTATCATCGTTAACATGCATGTTTCCCTATCATTGTTATCCTGTCACTAGCCATACGTGGAACCAGCTTGGAACTTCGAAGACCACGCAAGGGGATCTTCATTCACGCAAGTAATGTTCGAGGAACGTTTGTACTTTAGACATTTAACAACCATAAATCCAACCTTCCATGACCATGTAGATGTTACAGTTTCATTCTCCAATCTCCATCTCGACTCCTGATAGTATAAAGAAAACCTGAGGTCACACTCAAACCGGATACCTGAACTGGTTCTCACAATGGTGCACCCCCAAGCAGATAGGATAGAAAGAAAAAAGACAGGAGAGAACTCAAAGATGAAAATACTAAAGTGATCAAACTATTCGCAAAGACGAAATCAACAACATAACTGCCACGCTTGCATGATCCCTACAATGGGTCTCTTGCTCCGGCCTCTGCCTCTTCACTCTATCCGGTCATACTGCAGAACTTATATCTATTTTCCGACGAACTTATAACTCATTCGGTTCGAAGTAGACATGAAATCATCATAATCAAATCCAATGCTAGTCACTTCAGAAGCAGACAGCAAAAAATCAAATATTCAATTGTAAGCTAGCCGATTCCTTAAATATTAACTAGCCAAACATCTAGGCATCAGACAATGCAGGGATTGGGGAGGAGAGTCGTTTCAACTACAATCATTTCTCCGTCAAGAAATAGCAAACCAGGGACTGAGAAAGCACAAAGATGGAGAAAAAGCGGAGACCAGATATTTCAGGAGGCATCTGCAGAAGGCTGTGCCAAGCCAAACTTCACCAGCAACTTGCTCACTGATTCCGGGGAATGCACCTGATACTTGACTTTCCCGGATGGTGTAAGAAAAACCTCAGCCAGCTCAAGCTTCTCCGAGGTCAGACTCGTGCTATCCATGGTCTTGCTCAGAACCTTCAAAGCAAGCTCAGTAGCTTCCTCTCTATTGATATCATCCTTGTAGTCTTGTTTCAGCATGGACTGTGCTGCTGGATTATTCGCCCCAATAGCTGCAGCTTTCCACCCACCATAGTTTCCGCTTGGGTCACTCATGCATAGTTGGAAGCCGAAATTTTTATCCCATCCACCAAAGAGGAAAGAAACCCCGAACGGGCGGAGCCCACCAAACTGTGTGTAACCCTGCTTGGTGTCGCATAGTGATTGCACCAGCTGCTCGATGGGCATTGGTTCTTGGTACGAGTAAGTGTAGCGTTGGGCTTGGACTCGCGCTGTGTTGATGAGGATGTTGGCATCTGACATGATACCAGCAACGGCACATGGTCATCGATCTTGTACATCTTCTCGGTTGATGTTGACGTTTGGAGGAGCTTGGAAGTAACCTTTTTCTCGCCGATCAAAACAACCCCATCTTTGGCTAGGATTCCTATAGCACTTCCAGCATTTCCAATGGCCTCCATGGCATACTCAACCTGGTACAGACGACCTTCTGGAGAGAAGATCGTAGTGCGGCTATCATACCTCCGAGACATTTTCTAGCAACTGAAAAAAAAGAAAAAAAGGAAGGCAAGATGAAGGAGATACAGAGCATAAATTAACATAATACAAACGACTTAGATACACAACATGCCTCAGGATGGTGGATCTGAGCAGTCGGCATTACCAACATATAGTACTACTCAACACAAGAACAATACTTCTATGAAGTAAACAGCCTCTAGTACACGCCATATATCGGGCTTTTACTCATTTTAATTTTGTGTTCATATTCATATTTGGTCCATTTCCCTTCATCTCCTTGTACTAGACAGAAGCAGCACAGAGTACAAACAATAACAGAAATTACCGAACCAATAGTAAAGTATATATACAGAAGGATCCAGTGACAAGCCAGACAAAAGCAAGAGTGAAACTCAGTAGTCAAGACAATATCAGACAATGAGTAAGACCTTGGTAATTTATAACAATGAAAAGTCCTATGCCATACCAATAGCCAGTATGAAGAATCTTCTATTTTTTCCACTAAGCTTACAAAGAGGAAAGAAGAGATGTTGCAATTTTTTCCCACTAATTGGGTAATGTCACAATTTTTTATTTTTTTTGGACGGACAAGTTTAGAAACATGTTGCAATTTTTTTGGATGGGAGGGAGTGTTTTTTTTTTCCCCCTCTCTCTCTAAACTTCAACTAATATTCTGAGAAATACATACAACTAAAACGGAAAAGATAGCAGAAGAATGAGAAAGAAAAGGTAATCATAATAATCCGACAAGCAAAAGTTGTACCGTATAAGCAGACTAGATGCCTCAAACAATATCACATAAGAGGCCCGAGCAAATAATCATACCAAAAGCATTCCAATGGTAAAATTCAATTGGACACAAAAAAACATATAGATCAACAGAAAGGCTGAAAGACAATGCCAAGCTCACCAACAGAAACATATGAAAGCAGTACAAAGGATATGTTTGTACTCATTACTGTTACTGTATTACGTTTTCCATACTTGGTTCTGTTTCCATCATCTCCTGATTCTAGATAAGAACATGTTACGACCCAAGTACAAGAGAAGACCATTATCCCAAAATACTAATCTATAATGAGCAAGAGAGAACCTCTTACACTTAAACAGATCCCAAGGTTTTCCACAAAACTGGTGTGGGTTTTGTAACAAAACAACACCAGAGATGAACAGATTACCAGAAATTTCAGAGTAATTCATATGATAATGTTAACTTATGACCATTTCACAGGATGCAAAAGCCAAAACCAGGAATATGATATTGGTTTTGACAATGACAAGGCCACTCTGCAGCATGGTTAGAAATTCCATTTAGGCAGTATAGGATCGGTACAACACAATACTAACATATATCCCGTGGCAAATCAAATGAATCCTGTCTTTGTCTCAACATGGACATTAATCAGTGATGGTGATAATCAAGAAATATCAAGGGTAGCAAGTATATTGGGGGATATTCAACTGCTACTCAGCAATAATTGACCCCTGTTTCCTGTACAAGTGTAATCTTCAGATCTTCTCATTCTTAACAACTAGAATTTTCCAAAACATTCAGAGCATTCAGCTGCAACAATATTGTGCATCACTAGTTACAAATAATGATACAAATACTGGCTAATACAAGAACAAAAACCACGACATGTAGCATCTCATAAATCTTACAAACTATGTGCACCGCATGACCCCACCTATCTGAGTGGAGAGGAACTATAAGAACTGAATGTTATCAGGGTGTCACTAAGCGATGATTAGGCATCCAAGAACCCGAGCTTAGCCTTGCCTAGCTAACGTCCTGATCTTTGCTACAAGATGGAGTACTTTTCAATAGTCCGTGTCGAACATTCACTGTTGTGCTCAATGCTCAAAGATATACATGGCACACCTTCTCCATACTTCAGTGATCTCATCCAGCGCTTTCTACCACTACATTGTTTTTCCAGCGATAAACACTTCCATTTACCACATATCAGTTGATCACTTGGCAGTAAATAGCGGAACCAAAAGAACAAACCCCAACTCAAGAAGCCGACCCAGCTAAAAAGGCCGACTAATTCACATCCAAAGCTTCTAGCTTCAGATACCCATAAATGCTCAAACTGTCGAATCCCAGAAGAACATAGCCATGGTGAGCTTGTTCCTTCTTTTCATGGTACCCACTCTCTCTTACAAAATCAGCTACTTTTGCTACGAAATTTGCGGGCTTCCCCTCTCTAATCACACACGCAGCAACGACATTGGACAAATTCGACAACCATCACACCCCCTAAACATGGTAGCAACGATAGGTTCAATCTATAAAAATAATGAAACATGATATGCGTTCAATATGTGTACTCGTGAACTAAATTCTATGCATTGGAACTCACGAGTCTTTTTCGTCAAGAGAAAACATGAAATGCGTTCTATGTGTAGGATTCAATTACGAGGAACTGAAACGCCCAATTCAAGAGAAAACTAAAAAAGTAGGGTTTCAGAAGAATCAAGGAGGACAAGCATGGAATCGAATCGTACCTTCAAAGGAACTTTGATCTGCGATCGAAGACGATGTTGTTAATTTGTTATTCCTGAGAACGAGTCGGAACACAGTTGTATTGATGGAAAGGGGTTCGGCTATGTAGATTTTTTTCCCGGTTCGCTTTGGCTTGAGGAGGAGGGCATATACCGGTGCTACCACGTGCAACATAACTTTGAGCTTTTTCCCGTCCGATTGTATTGTTTCTAAAATCAATTTATGTGCTTTTTTTAACAGCTTTTACTCTGGTGTTCTAGTTTTGTAATGTAACGGGTCAATCCCGTTAAAAAATCGGGACTTGACCAGAGGGCCGAGTCTTGATCCAAAACATGAAGCTCGACCCGGCCCGACTCGTAACTCTTTTTTCTATTATTTTTGAAACATCAAAATCGTTTAATGGTTTTTTATTTTTTCATAATTCGGTTCTAATAACATGAAAACTTACAGAACTTATACATCTCAGTCATTAACGATTTTAGAAAATTGACAACATTTTTTCCAGACCGGTCACGATTTTCATTTTCAAAAATGAAAAAAAAAATTAAATTTTGAAGTGATAAACTTATAAGGCTTAATAATTATATATTTTCAATAACATAATAATATTTGAATTGTTACGTTTGTTTCAAAGTTTTATATATAACAAAGTGTTCAAGTGACATCAACATAATCACATATTAACATGACATGCGAATTACATATTAAATATTTATATATGAGAAGTGACAATTTAAAAGTCATAAAAACAAAAAATTATTCTAAAATATAAAGATACATATTCCAAAAACGAAATATCCAAGTTTTAAGAAACATAAAAAAATCACAAAGAAGAAAACAACTAAACAGCTACACATCCATGTCGTCGGGGTTATGGAGAAGATGACGTCTTTGATACATATGATGCATTGTAGTTATCATCCGATCCATTGTCATTACCTAGTTGTCTTCGACCTCGGGTGTTGAGCATTGAAATTAAAACAAAAATTAGGAGTGAATTCTTAAGAATCATGGTGTTTTGATGAAATTGATGCGTGGGAATTGAAAAACGGATGTAGATGTGATGAGATTTGGACTCAATTGGATGTAATTCGTAGTTTGGCGTGTAGGGTTTGGGGTTGAGGGATTTATATGATAAAAAAATAGTGTTATGAATATTCTTTCTGACATTTTACATATGAATATTCTTTTTTGATTGGTAGAAAAAAATATCACCAAGTCACGTGAGTCCCATGATTAGTTATCATAAAAGGACAAGTGAAGTGTTCATAGAGATAATATTCAAAAGAGTGTATTTAGCATTTTCCAAAAATAAAAATAAATATTGATGTGTTGTTGTAAGGTTCGTGTAAGGACTCGCTTAAATGGTTTGATAATACTACCTATACCAACAAGGTGCACCTTCTTTTTCGATAACCCATCACTTTAGAACTCTGCAGTTAAACGTGCTTAAATCCTGGGAAGTTTCTCAGGGTGTGTGTAAGTAAGGACAAAGCACACTGAAAAGGGACTAGTGTTGGTGTGTGGGGTCAGTCCTGAGTCTGAAAAAAGTTTCTTAGTAACGACTCGATAGCGAGGATTGATCGGGATGTTACAGAATGGTATCAGAGCAACCCTGCGATCGCGTGCTGGATTCGAGGTCCCGGATTAGCCGTCTAGCGAGGGAAGATTATGGGACTTGTGTATCGTGCTTGAAGTCGCAACGAGGACGTTGCGTTCTTGAAATGAGGTGTATGTAAGGACTCGCTTAAATGGTTTGATAGTATTACCTATACCAACAAGGTGCACCTTCCTTTTCGGTAGCCTATCACTTTAGAACTCCGCAGTTAAGCGTGCTTAATATGGAGTAATGAGGACAAAGTACACTGAAAAAACGAAAATGCTTATAGGTTCTTATAGTTGATTGTTTTAAGGAGGAGCTGATGATGAATTTAAAATAACCATTTTGATGTTTGGCTAAAATTGCTCAAATATAAATTTATTTCGTCAAAACAAATTTTCAAAATTTCATATTTTGGGATTAGTTATTCCAAATGATTTATCTGATTCTGGAATTTAAAATCTAAAAGGAATTGAAAAAACTGAATGTAAAATAGACCCCAAAATTTGAAAATTGTGTTTGAAGTTATCGTTGATCAACTTTAAACGTAGGCAAACAGGGCCTTACTTTTATCAATGTTATTTAAATAACTTATCAAAAAAGATTATTTGAATAAATTCTCAAAAAAATGTTATTTGAATAAAGTTTAATGATAAATAAAAATTATCCTCTTCTCCCTGCGTCATCACACAACGACTTATCCATCTCGGTCAATGCTGCTACCAAGACTCGATAGGAAAGTTGAGAATTGTTAGTGTTGCATTGTTCAAGCTTTATTTCAAAACGAATTAGTTTGAAGTCCTTGAAAAAAAAAAACTCATAAACTTAGATTTCAATGATCATATTCTAAATTACTCCCCATAAGTTGCAAGCAATGGGGTTGTATGTGGTTGTTAACTCATGATGACGTGTCAACCCTTTTCTTACCATGATGATGTTTTTATTTGTTGCCAACTTAAAACAAACTAGTAACATCTTGGTAACTCAGGATGTTTACAAGTGCAAGTATTAGCGATGCGTAACCATCATTTAGACATGAACCTTCATATATGTAGTGCAACCCACAAAACCTATCTACGAGATGAATTCTTTTCGTTGACTACATACATTAAGTTAAATCACGCAACTCACCGTGTCTGCCATTGGTTCAACTACATGAAGAAGCTTTAGGTTCAGTCAAAGGCAACTTTTTTGCTCCCAAACCAACACAACTCCGCTCTCACACTACTATAAATCACCACCTTGGCATTGGATTCATCCTAGGAAGAAAGCAAAAGTCAATCAATGGCTTCCAATCGTAGCATTCTCCGCGCCCGTTTCATCAGGCTACTACTCTGCCCTTTATTGTTGGTCAGCTTCAGTGTCTCAGCAACTTCCCGCCGCTTGTTTGACAGGTACTTCTGGCCTCCGATATCAGGTTCAGTGCCTGAGTTGCTCATGCCGCCCATCCTCCCCTCCCCACGGTTTGAAAATCAACCACGGTTCGATAACCAACCATATGCAGTCATCATGCCGTCACCTCCGCCACCCATGATGCCGACATTCCCGGTGTTCCAGGAGCCCCTCCTGCCTCCTGTGAGCACCTTTCTGCCTCGTTTTGGATACCCAAGTGATCCGAGTGTCCCTACGATGCCCTCGACTATGCCATTGTATCCTTTTCCTCCAGGGATACAGAAGCTTGACAAGAAGATCAACCATCCATGATATATCATTGTATAATATTGATGTGGTTACATGAAAAAACAGGCAGAGTAGAATGGCTCGGCCATAGCAGCGTGGCCTTGGCAACATAGCTTCTAGTTGCGGCCTCTGGTTATCCTTATACTAGTATTTCAAAGCATAAGGCAAATGCCCTTCTCGTTACACAAAGGCAATTGTTTTCTCCATTGAACTTTTCATGAAACCAGCACAAAAAAATGATTGATACACGAAGATAGTTATCTATGAAATGCATTGGGAACTCACAAGGGAACAATCCATAACTGCTCCGAGGTGCACAACGTCTTTTACGGGTGGTATCTTCTCAGTTGTGTGATTAATCACATTTCAGGATTGACGACCGCCCGAGGAGTGATATGAAAGCAGGTTACAACAATGAACCCAAAGATTTCTCAATACAAGCCACTGTACCATCTTAAAACACCCACCAGCTATAAGTTAGGTGACCCATCCATTCTCCAAGTGATGGAAAAAAATAACAGGATAACTTTTACGAAAATCATACCAAAATTTAATGACAAGTTCTATCCACCGCAATTGCAAGGTGCGTTACAATCAGTACAGAAATTAGAGTCTCCATAGAACATCCGTGGAAACCACCTTAACTTGATCCAAATTATGCACTCAATAGAATCAGCAAAATCATCGTGTCGTAGCCAAATGGCATCACATCTTTACACAGGACTCAAATGAACATATGTTGCTGATCAGTCGTAACCATATGTACATGTATATCAAATCACACGAGAAAATACAATCGTTACAAATGGAAATATACACGACAAAGGCTTTTCCCACTTTCAACCCATTAAACAATACTCCATTATTCTACAAGTATGAGCATTCTCCATTTTGCTATTTGCAATCATACTGGACAGTGCTATTTCTTTCCTGTGGTTACACCAACGACAACATTGCTGACCTGAGAATGCCAAACATCGATTGAACTCTACGTATAGACATCATTTATAAATAAGACGGGGCAATGATCCAGAAATGAACATGAGTTCAGTAACTAGTTGGTTAGGAGATGATTACTCACTAATTTTCCACTTCCATCAACAGACATGGGGTTCTCCACGACAACGGTTTGGGTCTGAGAATTTGATGATGGCTGCAGTTTGGGAGATTTATACAACGAGATGAGTAGTCAACTTGGTAACCAAGGAAATAATGAAACTTCATATCTGGTAAAACTTACAGCAGATGAGGAAGGAACAGATGGTGTAGCTGCACCATTTGGTCTATACGCAGGAATTGGGGCCATCAAATTAGCAGCCTGAGGAAGGAAGAACACAAAAATAAAACTAAGCATATGTCAGTACAAATAAAAACACCCTAAAGATAAACAAACATTGAAAGCTTCGTAAATCAGAGATACCATCACTAATAGCTACAGAAACAAAATTTATGTTGGGAGGATCCTTGACGATAGCTACAGAAACAAACACATATATTTTTCTTTCTTTCTTTTTTTTTTTTTGGGTTTTTGCAAATTACTGTGATTCATAATTCGAATTAACACAGGGTAGAAAAAGCTTACTCGCCCTTGTCTGCTTTCCATCATTTGAATTAGAACTGTATTTATGAATCGAGGGATCTTTGGGAGGTGTGCTGTAAGGATGCTGGCTTTGGTTTTAAGTGTTACAAGATTCGTCTTCTGTTTGATGAAATATTAAGTTGCCATTTCGAAGTCAACAGAAATGATGATGAAATCATCAGTGTGGAGTTTCCAATATCCAATTAAGACATGTTGGTTATCATGCGTCAACTGTATCGCCTTTCTCCCTAACTCTTTCCCTCTGAGCTCTTTCTCACATATTTCTCTAATCCCCCTCCCTCCCCACCTCTCTCACTTCTACATGAAACGTTACCTAATCCCATTCCAGGACACAATAAGGCATTTACCAATCATGCAATAGTTCAAGAACAGGTATTTCACGGATGTTAGTGCTAGCAAAGAAAACCCCTTCAATGTGCAATGACATTAACATTCAATGGCATGCAAGATAGGCCCCTAGAAAATTGGCATCTGTGCAGCGAATGAAACATGCCAAGTGAATTCAAATCACTTTTTCTTCGTAACTAACCGAGCCACATTGCAATGAAAACAACAAAGTCTTATGGCAACACCAAATCAACTGTCAGTAATGAATAAAGATGCTTTTATCAAAGACTTTGAGAAACTCACGCCAACTGGTGTTATGTACTGACATACAGCACACTTGACAGATGAAGCTCCTATCGGATACATAAGTGCAGTGTGACAGTTCGCACAACTGATGGTGGCAACTGTGTAAAAAACATTGCATATCAGACCAGCCGAAAGGAAACTTGCCATTTGAAAGAGGATATTATCAAATCACAAACAAACAATGGAGATAGATTGAATAACAATATCAGTGATCAGAAACATTCATAAGCACTAATCACACCTGATTGTCTAGTGTAGTTTTCTGATTGGATCACAGGATAACATCCTAGGAAACTCAAGACATTTACAAGCTAAAATATGAATATAAAAAGGCTACAACATCAATGGATGCCTACCAACTTGCATATGATGAATAAATAACACTAGCCAGCATACTACTAAAACATGAAACATCATGTTGGAGTTGAAAAGTAACCAAGAAATTCTATGACCAAAAGCAGCAAAAGAACAATAACATCATGATCTACCGAACCTACAAAAGCGCCAAGTCCCTGGTGAGGTTACTCTATTTCATAAGATTCTAAAAGAGGTTCAGATACTTAAAGAAACTCTTAACAAGGTCTCCCATGGAAGATTACCCCAAAGGACAGTCAAGAGATCTAGTAAAATACATATCAGCATAGCGTACTTTCAGCAAAAGGAAGATAATAATAACATGAGCAAGTTAAAAGGCAAAGGTCTAATGGAGCTGCCATCAGACTGCTCAAAGAAGTCAGGCAGAGTGTTCAGACTGCTCAAAGAAGTCCAGATTCAGATATCACAATAATGTCTCTGGAGGATGTTGCCACTTCCAGAAGTTCCTATGAGCATGATATACACAGATAAATTAATACTGTCGCGGTGCCATTTGCATTGAACTATGAAAATCTACTAAAACAGCGAGGAAGCACACATCGGCCATTAACTAATTCCCCGGAACTTCTAACGAATACAATACTCGATAATTTAGATTTACTTTCAGAAAACCCTTTGATAAGGTTAAAAGGTAACAACATTGGTGGTTGGATGTATAAATACAATAATGCTCTTTGCCAACTTACAAATTCTCTCAAGATGCTTTAGTAGGTCCGCACAGATAAGAGATTTGCCAGTAAGAAATACAATTGCTCAAGAATACAATAGCCACTGTTCAATCTTGATTTGATTCTAATCAAATTATTCTTTAATTTTATTACCTCTTCCCTTGGTTCTCAGTTCCAGCTGCTTAACTTCTTCCCCTGAGTCCACAACACTAAGCTTTCTTGGGATTTAAAAGGAAACTATGATCTTATACGCTCTAGTATGATAACCATGTTTCAAAAAAAAAAAAAAAGTGAACCTTGGGATTAAGAAACTTCTGTTCTTTTATAACTGGCAGTAAAAGTTCGAACCACTTAGTGTGGGAGCCACAAGACAATGAAAAATGCCAAGAATTATACAATGACCTTCCATGTTGAGTGATCAAGTTCAAACAGGAAGTTTGATGAAGCAAACTTGCACAGGATCCTACTAGAACATTAGGATCAAGTAACTGAACAAAAGAGCATGACTTACCATAAAAATGAAGTGCTGACACACAATAATAAGATACAATGAGAAAGTTGAAAAGAAACCTAAAAGATGATCCGTGACTTGGAATCTAGCCCTACCAAGCCAAAAATCAGCTAGAGGAAGAACTCGTATACCTGGTGGTGAGATTAAATTCAGTGCACTACAACACATGCAGCTCACACTAGTTGCACCACGTGCATACATTAGCAAGGTCCGACAGCCCCTGCATATTATTTGGTCTGCATGCATGATGGAGCATATTAGCCAGAGGAGATCAGAATAAACAACCAGCATGAACATCAAGATTTTTAAGGTACTAAAACTCTCATGATTGGATTTCAAAAAAATGGTACGAGTGCATGCCTAGGCGTCTCCGATATGATTGGATCAAGATGAATTCGACAATTCAAAATAGCAAAGTTAATGGTTCCATGCATACTATAGGCACACAAAGGTCACAAAATGCCCAAGGAGGCTCTTGGCTGTTTAGGCATCTCACCCTTTTCATTCTACAGAAGTAGTTAGACGATGGATGATTAAGTGTTTTCAAAGTGCTGCTTGTAGCCTTCTTGCTTTAATATTATTATTTTTTCTTAATATGCAACATCAGTAGTGCAGATTAGCAATTGATAATTGATATATAAACATATCCTCAAAGACAACCACTTTAGAGTCTTAGGCATCTGCTTACTTAGGCATCGACCCAGCCAACTCGACGACAATACTCTAGAAGGTGGCTCGACCCCCTGGACGCCTAGCATGCTTTAGAACATAGCTAAACACGGGTATCTAAGGAAAACATGCCCTTCCCAGCAGACAACAGAACAAGAAGTTAGCTAGAAGCTTGCTAGAACCAGTTTACTTGCAATGATCAATAAGTGGCACACAAACACCCATGATACGATAACGGACAAGTAGATTATACCAGTAGGTTGAACAGGGGTAATCGTTTGACACACCGCGCAGCGAACATTGGTGGCATCTGCAGGGTAAAGAAGCAGGCTCCTACACCCATTGCACACAATCTGGCTCCGCATACCTTCAAATCCACCCAATCATAAACACATCATCAAACCCTCACAGGTTAACACAATGCACACAACCTGACTCAAAATTCCTAAACCGCAAATTCGCAATCAAAGCAATATTCTCATCTATGAGCATCCAAAACTAGAAAACATAAAGCATCACATCATATCACAAGAAACCCTAAAAAAAATCAACAATCTCCATCCAAACTCGAAGCTTATCCCTATCCGATCATGACGAAACCAAATTTCATCACAATTTGATAGAGATACCACGATCCAGATATTGATTCGATCAATGAAAGCTAGAAATGGATGTTCACCGGAAAATTAATCGATGAATTGAACGGCGGAGAAATGAGGAGGCTTCGTCGCCGGCGAAGAATTGCCGGCGCCGCGGTCGCAGATCGTGGACGTTTAAGCTACGTTGATGATTATTTTTCCTGTCTCTTTGGTCGCTCTGTCTGTTCGTATGGAACTTCCATTCCTAACCATATTTGATAACCCTCTCTCCAATAACTTTTTCTATGTTCGGTCCAAAATAATTTTTTACAATGTTTTTATTTATAAAAATATTATATAATTAAGAATTAAAAAAATATGTAGTTAAAAATTGAAGTTGAAAAAAAAAAGATATTAATCTAAATTCGTTTTTATTTTGAATGATTTCAGAAATTTTTTTAATTAGTTCAATATTAAAATTAATTATTATCAATGTTTTTTATAATAAATTTATAAAAATAATATTTGATTATATTAATTTTTTATTATAATATATTTGATCGTATTAAATTAGTCCTCAAATTACGTATCGTCGTAAAATATGTGGGATAGAAATAATATATACGAATAAGTTAGGATTAATATTTTATTTCTTTTGAAAAACTATAATAACAGTAAAGATTGCTAATAAGTAGCAATAAAAGAAGAAAAACAAGATCCGTGATCTATAAATTGATCGTTTAAAGGTCTTCACCTTATCCCATTTAAGCTTGTGAGTTCTCTTAATTTTAAGGATTGGTTAGTGAATGTTGTTAATTCTTGTTAAGAGTATAATTCATATTGAATTTTGAGAGTTAAGAATAACGATATATATAGATCATTGACTATTTCTTTTATAGTCAATTGGTTTTGAGTTGGAATCACAAACGTTTTTATATGATATCAGAACACAAAAAGCTCAATGACCCAACACTCTTCACCCAAATATATATTCGTGTTTCAAATCCAAAATAAAAAAATAAAAAAATTAATGCTATGAGACAATGTTGGGAATACAACTCATATTAGATTTTGAAAAGCTCAAAATAACACTATACACATGAATCGTTCCTTTTCATAATAAATTTTTTTAAGATGAAACCCAGAGGTTTAATAATCGTTAAAAATGATACTCCCTACTCCCCATGATATAGACAACATTGTTTAATAGTCATATTATTCATTACGTATTTCGGTACGTTATTTTTTATATATAAATGATACGATTTGAGATTTAATTCAGTTCAGGATTATAATTTATACATTATATTATTTTTGATATTTCACGATAAATTTATAAAAAAACATCGTTTGATTATTTCGCGAATCATTCGTAACATACTTTCCATTGCCTATATTATACAACAGAGGGAGTATCCTTTTATAATTGGTTTTTTGAACATACTTATGCAAATTGGATAAAAAATGGTTCAAGTTCTTTTTAAAATGAAAAATTAAAGGAAAAGTTTTCAAGAAATCACTTAAGCAAACTTATTTCTTTGTCAATACCACCTAGGCACCCAAGATTATAATTATCTAAAAATAATGATTTAACAGAAATAATATACTACCTTCGTTTCAAAATATAACGAACGGTTTGATCCGACACGAGAATTTATGTATATATTGAATTTTTATTGGATTTGATGAATTTTTTTTAATGATAATGATATGTAAGTGGGGTTTAGAAGAGAATGAGAGAGGTGAAGAAAGAAGATAGTGGATGTACTGTAACAGATGATGATTTATTCTGATATTTTTTATGTGAAAAGATTACTAAACATGATATATTAGTTATATTTTTTGATTATCTAAATTGAAAAATATGATGTATAATATAAAATGGAGAAAAGATCATCATCATCATTATAGGATAAGGACAAAAAAATAATATGTTAGGCTGATTAGGTTAGAAAATATATGATTATGTTAGATTGAGAACAAAATTGATATTTTAGATATTTGGATATCAAAATATAAAATAAAATTTAATTAAATATTATAATATATATATATATATATAATTCTTTGGATATTAAAATGGGAAAAAAAATATACGTCTTGACATATCAAATGCTAAATAATAATCCAATGATTCAAATTAATTTTAATCGTTTTAATACTAGTTGTTGTTTTACCCCTTTAGGGTGCATGAGTACACACGATGTCTAAATCCTACTAAAATATGAATTGAAAGCACATTGTATGCTTTAAAATGATTTCCCCTTCCTTTTTTCCCATGCCAGAGAGGTAGTCTCGACTCACTACTGTTAGGATCAATTTCGCCTAGTGGCTTCCGACTCCACTGAACTCCGCCGATCCGAATTCCGCCAAGTTTCCCAACTCCGATTGCGGCGACCTGCTCAATTCTCCGATGCATCATCTCTCTGGTGCCTCTCTCTTCCACTTATTTTCTTCGAACCATTTCATTGATTGCATCGATCATCATATTTGAGTTTGTCGCTTTCTCCACCTATACATGTTTGGCTCATGATTCGGGCTAAAAATCAATGATAAGTGAATCACTCAATTAAATGAGAAAAGGCATTGGTTTACACCGTTGTAAAAAAAAAAAATTGAACATACGCTGAGGAATTTTAGTTAGAAAAAAGGTAAAGGTTGAAAATCTGATTACATGCAAGGCTTGGTTAGTTGGTCTTATCAAGAAACTGTTCTTAGTTCTAATTCTTGACGGAAATAGTCTAGGTTTTTTAGCTGCGAGATAAGGTTGTGTAATAGTTGAGAAGAGTCCGATAATTGGTAAGAAACCCTCCCCCAACAATGTGGTTAAGCGTTCGACACCGCTTGAGTCTTGAGATGTTTACCCACATCTGTCACGGCTGAAAAGATTATAAATGCATATACTCATCGTTTATTGGGTTTGTGTTGGAATTTGGAACCCCAGATATTTAATATGATATCAGAGCTCATTAGATCCAAAGGTCCTAAACTTCATGCCACCAAAACTATATTTACGTGTTTCAAGTCCGAAAGAGACATTCGCGTGACGGGGCGTGTTGAGATGTTTATCCACTTCATGTAGGGGATGAAAAGATCATAATACTTATATAAATCCTAGGTTGCTTCACTCATTGCCAATTGATCTTGAGTTGGAACTCAGAGGTTTAATACTGAGAGCATCAAGAAATAGTCTTTGTATTATAATTATCATATAGGGTGAAGTCCGTGTACATTTTCTTTCGAGTTCCACACCCTGTATTTGGTTGGATTATACGTTGCTTGCCCTTGAGATAAGACAGTGTAATCTGTTCCAGAATTCTTGATGGGAATTTTGGGCACCTGGTAATTCGAGTTAACAAAATAAAGCTTGATATGTCGTGGATTCATGGTAGGAATTTCAAGGGGAAGGAGATGGATCAAATAGAGTGGATTGTTTGGACACCGGAGGTTTTAATGGATGAGATGTTGACCTCAACTCTTCATTGTATTTGCTGGTTTCTTAACAGTGAGAGAAGTTTTATGTTGCGGTGATTGCTTCTAGTGGTTTACTTGTTGGCAGAAAGGATGGAAGAGTCTGACACTTCTCCCGCGAATTCGAATGTAGAGTTGTTGGAAGTGAAAATGGAGGCGCTTGGGAAGAGCGATAATGAACCTCCTTTCATGAAATCCAGTGATGAGCTCCAGAGTCTATCCAGTGTTATGCGGGTGTTCCAGTCTAGTTGGGACGACATGCAGAAGCATTTTCAGTTTATTGTGAAGGCGATCGAGGAAAGGGAGAAACAACTCCTCACTCATGTCAAGAGTCAGGAGGAGGAGCAACAACAATATCATTCTTCAAAAGCGGTGAGCATTGAGGAAACAGTATCGTCAATTGTAGGCTCGGAAGATGTATCTGAATTCAACGAGACCATTTATATGGATCCGATGGAAGCTTCGGATTCAGATGAGTCACCCGGTCTGAAGGCCGTGAAAGTTTCGGATTCTGATGAGCCTTCCAATACAGATGCCTTGGCAACGTGTAAGTACAGTTCGAATAAATGTAATGTGCAAAGACAAGTTCCTGAACAGAAAGAAAATCCCGTGTGTCATAATGGTTTGCTTGGTTCAGAGCTTGCTAACATTTGCAAGAAAATGTGTGGACCTGGGCTTCGTAAGTATATCACTTCCCATCTTTCGGACTATAAAAAATTGCACAAGGAAATTCCTGCAGCTTTGAAAATCGCACGAAACCCTGGAAGACTCGTATTCGAATGTGTTGGGAAATTTTATTTGCAAGGAAGAAAAGCTTTTAGCAAGGGCTCGCACATGATCGCTCCCCGAAAGGCTGCTCTTTTTGCTTTAGAATTTTTCCTTATGGCGGACTGCAATGAAGTGGAGCCCTCAGTCAAGATAGAAGCTGAAAATGCTGCAGTTGCCTGGAGAAAGAGAGTAATTGCTGAATGTGGTTTATGCAATGCGAGTCATGCGGACGCAAAGGGATTGCTTCTTTTTGTTAGTTGTTTTGGGATTCCTAACATATTTTCCAATGATGATTTGGTGCACCTGATGCGGTTAAGCAATCCAAGAGGAATCACGGAGGCACTTCGAAATTCGGCTTTTCTTGTTCAGAGGATACATGGTATAAAATGCTGAACCTTTTAGTTTATTGCTTAGTGGTATTCGGTAATTTTTGGTTAGATATTTGCTTGCTGTTTTTGTTGTCTTTGCTATGTTATTCAATGTCTGTGAACGGTGCTAATCAATAGCTAATGTTTAATTCTTTCATTTAAAGAGAAACTTACTCAAAATGCTTTCATGTGTTGGGGGTCGTCTGTTTCCTACATAGAAAATTGGCAGGAGGTTCACATGAATCAGTATCAAGATTTGGGGGCATGATCTGCACGTCTCCTAACAGATATTGCAAGAATTAATTTTAACTTTTTGTTCGGAAAAGGTTTGTATTGCCATGATTGCTCCCCCTAACGTTCCGAGTTTTAAGGAGGGTTTCAAAATATGCATATTAAGGTTTTGATCCCAAAAAAAGAGAAGGAAAAAAAAAGAAGCATCTTATGGCGCATAACCCTTCACTCTATAATAGGTGCCTCATACATACTGAGGTGAGGCGTGCCTCAGGGAATATGCTCCGGACACATGTACGGATTGTGGTTACATGAGTCTTTGTTGATACTTTTTATCTGGCATAATCTGTGAACTTGGATTTCTTTCAACTATGAGTCTTCAACAGAAGAAGAGAACAAAGGTCTCGTTGCCATTGATCATGATGTAGCAAGTTGCTCAAACGAAGTAACGAAAAAAGTGAACCTTTGAATTCTCAAGTCGTTAAATTCACTCGACTATGATGCTACTTTGTGCATTTTTCACTCTGTATTTTGTCTTAATCTCTCTTTGATATCTTTGAACTGTGATGCTTGGTCATTGTTTTGGCTCACTGATCACTCCACTTCCATTCGGTAGACATAATTGCGGGTATGATGGCCAAAAGATTATTGGTTGAAGCTGTTGATGTCATCTACATGTTCCGTCTGGAGCATAAGTTCTCTCCTACGAGAATTTTGATGGGTTTCCTGAAAAAGTTGAAGGAAGATTGCATTGCTGTAAAAAAGGAGACGACTAATGATCCGGCCTCCCTTCTGGTACGAGTT
Source organism: Drosera capensis (assembly GCA_001925005.1). Taxonomy (NCBI): domain Eukaryota; kingdom Viridiplantae; phylum Streptophyta; class Magnoliopsida; order Caryophyllales; family Droseraceae; genus Drosera; species Drosera capensis. The sequence continues at coordinate 206,695 of LIEC01012159.1, read as the reverse complement.
GCCCATCCTTATTTGCTTCCATTCTATCATGAAATCATCTTTCCTAAGGACGCGGATAATCCTTTCATGCAGTATAAAGCAAATCTAAAGAAGCTAGAAGGTCTGAAGTCCGTGGTTAATTGTCTCGAAGCCCACAAAGTTGACCCTGGGAAACTCCTTCCTGGTTTGCAGTTGAAGGATCACATAATCAGGTTAGAGAAAGATATTGCTGATAGGGCGAAGAGAAAGCTGGACGAGGTAAATAGTTCTAGAAGTTTAGAAATTGAAAATGCAAAACGTGCAAAAGTTGGCGAAACATGTTTTCCTTCTCAATCCAATGGCGTACAGGAGCCAAGTGCCCCATCTCAGAGCCATGGGTATCGTGCTTCCTTTCCTGTAAATAGTAGCGGGACAGAAATGGGGCCAGGAGTTCTCCCCGGTGACATTCTGGCCGGATCTTCTTGGCCTCCATATTCGGCAGTACGAGTTCAAGGGGAAAGGCCAGTAGTCAACTATGAATCACATGTCGTTGAGGATAGATGGACTCATGACAGGTTAATGGCTCAAGGTCCACCACTGCGCTCTGCAACACTAAGAAGCCATAGCTTCGTAGAACCATTTTCCTCGATTGAAAAGTGTCGAGGGCTTCTAGATCGACCATCATTTGGAGTTAGAGATCGGCATCCGTCCTCTGATCCTTATCAGTTTGCTGATGCTGTTCCGGAACATGAATTTGCTGGTTTTTCTAGTGATGGCTCTAGGCCACCTCCTTCGTCTTCTCATCGTTCACTGTTGTGCTGATGCATACACTGGAAAGTATCATTCTTTTGTTTACTACCATTAAATTATCCAGCATTTTAATAATGTACTAACTTCTGCTATATGCATGCCAATGCAAGGAGTAAATTTTATTTGCCTCGGTGACAACATTCTGCTGTGATCAGCATGATGCATACTAAATAGACCTCCAAGCCCATAGTTCAATAATAAAATAAAATGGCAAATTACAAGAAACGGGAAAAAATAATAATCATGGTGCAACTGATAAGGAAATAATTGTTACAGAATCATCTTTATTACATATTTCTATTGTACAGATTGCAGTAAACAAAATGTCAGCCGGCACTACATTTGCGCATGATCAGTTGTATAAACGGAACAATATGAAATACACGAGGACAAAACGTAAATAAAAATTCAAACACGGGGCAAAAAATAAGGTGTCCCAAACAACATTCACGTGCTGATACAGCTGCGTCGTATATCTACATCTGTAACTTTTGGAATGAGGCGGTTGTTTCCCAAAATGTAAAAAGAGCTCAGCAATTTACCGTCAGATTGAGGACTAGTCGGATCTTCAAGTACATAGGTTGGTTTATGAACCTTCTGTTCTAGAGAGTAAAACATTAGAAACAAAATGTAGCAACAAGATGATTCCTGAACTGTGTATTTGAGTCTTCTGTTATGTAGAAACTAACCAAGAAAAAGGTCCTCTGTTACATGATGACAATACACAACAAAGCCTATCCAAGCACCAAAAGATTGTGTATTTGAGTCTTCTACTTATGTCCACCCCCATTAAACATGGGATTTTACAAGCATCATGTCATCAAAAAAAAAAAAAAAAAAACTGAGCTCCATGAAGTATCAACCTTGGAGCACGCAGCATTCTGAACTTGCGCCTAGAAGGGGTCTAAGTATACAATTTTTCTTATTCGCAATGACTTAATCTTCGGAAAATGCAACCATTATACTCGGATCTACAAAACAAATTTGCCGCTTGTCTTAACTATGCCACAAAAACAACCCTTACACATGACCAAAAAATAAGTAGCCATACTCAGTCCGATACTGCACCAGCAATCACATAAAAAGCAATAGGGATGTAAAACCACAGAACACTTGAAACAGAGAAACAGAGAAACAGAGAAACAGAGGTGGTATATTGATGGCCTAAACGATCTCGTTTGCAAACACCAAATCTTCATCTACTCCGGCAGTAGAAAAGGCCAATCTCCTTGAGAGCGTTAATCTTTCAATATGACAACTGCAAAAAGCAGAGATGGAGCGATGCAAAGCTTCTATGTGATAAGTAGAAAGGGCACCTAAAATGTTTTCTTTGTCTTCAAAAGCCTGCAAATAAAAGGGACAGGAGATCACAACCATTAGCGAATTGCAGTACAACGCATTTGATATTGTTAAGAGTTGTACAACGCATTTGATATTGTTAAGAGATAACTCTCGCTAGATAGCAAACATCAAACCAAAAGAAGAAAAGATAAAAAATATGAACCAAATTTATGTGGGAATTGCAAAGCCTGAAACCGGGAAGAACCACAAAGTATGGAACAGATTCACTAATAGAGAGTCGAGCATGAAAAAAGAGGACAAAGATCTCACGAATGCTGAGAACATAATAACTCTACTCGTTATAATACTAATTGCGAGCACCTTACAACTCTAGTAAAGACAAAAGTAATTAATTACTAATCTCTTCAACTCTTCCACCATATCCATAACAACTCTTCAAATAACTGGCAATATTTCAAGGTCACAAAATCAACATATCTCCACCTTGGACTAAAATCACAAACTAAAAAGAACCCCAACTCTCTCCACAAAAGATGAAATCACAAATAAACGAGATCAACAAGACACACAATAAGCTTACATGGGCTGACTCTATGTAGCGAACAAAAAGTGCCGCTTCACTAAACCAAACCAACACAAATCATATTGATAATTCTATGAGAGGATTTCACCCCTTAAGCCATCACAAGACACTGCACTGCACTGCACTGGACTGAATGAAAATTAATGGTTGAACAACCAATAGGAGATGGACCAACTACGTTGAAGAGCACAAGCTACCGTACCTATCACATTAAAGAGAAAGGAAAACAATATGAATGTCTCCGCTCACAGGAAGTTGGCAATGCAACAATCCTAAGACATGAGTAGCTATGAGCTAACCTAAAACTAAATCCAAAAACAACAATACAATGAAGCAGAAACACTTTAGCTTCATCGATCTTAGCCTTCTTTCGGAAATTGGGCACGGCTTTGTTTTGAAGCCCAACCTTGTTATAAAAATAACTCAAAGGCCAAAAAAAATCCCTGAAACGAGTAGCACCTGAACGTGGCGGTTTCTCGAACCAACTTTTAAGACTGCCATGTCAAATCCTTTTGTAAGATGACTGCATAAATGCCATAATCCCTCCCCCTATCTTATTTATCATAGCTCTAAATCAGAGCTACAAATAGCTAGCTTCGATATCTACATGCAACAGAAAGGACGTTAAGAAATAACTACTCCACGTAACACAATCATTACTGATTGTTCCACAAAATCAGCGAAAAATAAGAAGGGTCAATGTAGGATATTTTGGAAAGAAAAGGGAGTAGTGAGTAGAAACTGAGTCCTGCTTCTAGCACAGGTCCAGGGTTTGATTTCTTAGGGAATCACGCTAGACTCAACTTATTTGCAAAGACAAGGATTTTTAGATAAAGTTACAAGCATAGGCCTTAAAATAAACATTACAAAGCAATCATGAGAAGATTTTATACAGATGCTTGCTAAATGAAAGATAATTGGTTTCAGCTTTGAATATATAGCATTTTGCGAATGATCTGAGGTAAACGACAGGGCATTATCAGATCATAAGTCAATTATGATATTTCGTTCATAAGCCTTCGATATTATTGACAAAGAGGTTTTCAGTTTGAACAACAAGATAAAGAAATGATGATAGCTGGACTCTAGAATGCGGTTAAAAGTTAAAATAACATATATAAATGGGAACAACCCTCTCTTGCACATTTCCAGCTAGAACAATACCCAGATGGTAATAGCGCAGGCACCACATCAATAAGAGAATCCGATGAGAAGTCACTATTCAAGCAATCTTCAAAACAACCACCAATTTGTTTATTTACTCCGGTTTATTATAATCATCAAGTTTTAATTTTTATTTTGGTTTTCAAAAACCTTGAATTTTGGAATTCGTAAACAAAGAGGAAGCCATAGAACCATGAAGTCGGCAAGATCTTTCATTGTAACATTAGCGAATTACCTGAAGTTATCTTAAATCTATCATCAAATTAAGTTACATGTTCCGCAATAGCTTGAATACTTTGCTCTCTGCAGGAATATTTTAGCATTAGACCTTATAACTTCAGCTATTTCTCGTAAAATATGAGCAACTACTCTTTGACTGGGAGCTAAAGATTATATCAATCTTTCATTTGAAGGATTTAAAATTTAACACGATCAAGCACATTCTGAACTAACACTTGAAAAAAGGGAAATTTCAGTGAGCTCCCAAGCGTTTCTACCTTAAATGTGAGATTCATGACAGAAAATCATTTAATTTTTTGCCATTTCCCCTTCTCTTATCCGCTCGTGGCACTGGGAGTTTCTCAGAAAGTCATCACTAAATATAAATGCCACACAAATTTATCCCAAAGGATAGATGGACATTGCACTACAAAACATTATACTCGGTGGAAAGCATGAAACCAAGCATACAAAGATAAACACCAGCTCCTAACAAGAGAGGATTTCAAGATTAGAGGAACTTACAGTAGTATAATCCCTTGCACCAAGTTCATGACAGAGGTATGCATTGACTTCCACCAGGTCTTTATAATCTCTTCAAATATAAAACCTGGAAACGTAAAAAAAATGCCAGGTCAATTTAATGTTCATGTTGCTGACTATTTCTGGATACAAGCAATCAAAGAATCCTTAGCATCAACCTTGCACCAACGTCTCTGAGGTGTAGTTTCAAGACTTTCTGTTACTGGTACATGCAGCTCACTCCATTCCTTTTGAGTCATCTGCTTTCTCGGGCTTGACCATATTGGCCAGTACTACAACCCTGCTTAAACAACCAAAAACCAATAAAAACTTGCAACATAATCTTGATAGAAATCTGAGCATGACCCGAAAAGAGAGTGAGAAAAACCACTAAACAAATTTAACATAAATGTGTAAAAGGAAGGTTACTTCAGGTGGATAAAAAGGAAGAGGAGGGGGGGGGGGGGCAGAACCAAAAGTCATATTGAACTTTGAAAAAAAAAAGAGTAATTAACATTGAGTTGTCACAACAATAACAACAAACTAAACTTTGATCTCACTATCCGAGGTCGGTAACATCGATTGGGCAGCATCATCCCTCTTCCTAGTTGATGGAAGTTTATAATGACAAAAATGAACCAATTGCACATCTTTCAACATTTTCCGATGGTGGATGCAAAGAGTGCTAACACAGATTACAAAAGGAAGCTCAATAGGTTCATTTCCTTATGTTAAAATTAACATATGATCTCTCTGGAATACCACTGACTGCATGGAGCCATGAACCATGACAGAAATACCCTTTAGATTTCTAGAAATTCACGAAGACAATCAAGCTTTAACACAGCGAGAGTAAGAGGACCTCGCCTTTCAATTCTAGGTTGTAAATCACCCCAGACGGACAATTACACAGCATGGGCATATTTGTAAAGAACATTGCAAATCCTTTCTGGTATCAATTAAAAAGTTCAGATGATCTACAAGCTTGGCACCGAACCAACAACATAAACCCCAAAATAGTTATAGCATCTGATGGTAATCTTACCGCCAGTGAAGGTCCCAGATGAAGCCATTTCTGAGGAACTATAAAGACGAGTGTATCATACCTCCCGAGAATTAGACTTGATTCAAGGACGACCATTTTGCAATGGACGGTGAAAGCCAGTTCCTCGGTATAATTACTTTGAAAAATTGTATGGTGTAGTCACTTCTTATCAATAGTGCATATTTTTTTGCTGAGAACATAGCGGGATGAAACCATCACAAATATGTCTGAACAAGCTACGGCAAGAAAAACTAGTAAACTAAAACATGCATATGATAGTATACAACCATAAAAAAGTGAATCACATAGCAAAAATACGATAAGAATAGTATTCTTTGAGATTTTCTACCTTTCAAGGTACCCTGAGCTTTGGGTCATCAGTCTGATACTGTCAGGTTCTTCATTCAATGCTGAAACGATTGTGGGTCGGTCTTTCCTGGAAAAAAACAAAGAGAGTATTGGTCACATCACAGCTAAGACTATGGTATGACAGGCAGCTTGGGGTTCAGCAGGAAAGGGAAAACTTACCATGTAGGATCAGCCAAATAAGTTACTGTGGCATTTTTCAATGGCTGCTGCAATCTTTTTAGGTTTGCAGCACTTCCGGAGAACTCCATCCCAAGTTGAAGCATCCGGCAGCAAACACTGCTGCAGCATTAGTTGTAAAATCCTGGAAGCAGCTAGTCCTCTCTGCCGCTTGCAGAGCCGTATAACAAGCTCATCTAGAAACTCTCTACCATCTTGAGGTGGGTCTAGCTTCTCTTTGAGAGTTTTCAGAAAAATGTTGCAGGTATATGAATCTGGATCACAACCATGATTTAACATATGGTTCAACAGATCAATAGCTCGAGAGATATTATTGCTGGTACACAAACAATTGAAAAGAGTATTGTAAGTGACTACATCTGGTTGAGATTCAGACCCTTGACACAGCATCTTATTGAAAATATTTAAACCCTGCTCGAAAAAGCCTGCTTTGCAAAAACCATGAATCATCGAGGTATAGGCCACAGTGTCCGCTATATGTCCTTGACCTAGCATACGACTCCACACCATCATTGCCTCCTTGAGCTTTCCAACCTCGCATAAACCATTTATAAGTACAGTATAGCAGACTACATTATGAATACAATTCCTACTCTCCATCTCCTTCCATACAAGAAGAGCCTTATCCCCTCTACCCACACTGAAAAAACCTTTCATCAAGGAACTGTAAGTAAAGGCATTTGGAATTTCTCCTGCGCTGAGCATCTCAGACAAAACTTGTTCAGCGTCGTCGGGTTTCCCATCTTGGCACAGGCCATCTATATAAGCACTATAAATGACGCTATTGAGTTTAAGACCTGTATCTATCATTTGCTTCCACAAACTTTTTGCCTCTTCCGGCCTGCCTTCCTTAAAAAGACCACTTAAAAGGGTTGAATAAACAAATTCATTGGGTCGCCGTCCTCTTTCTTGCATAGAGATCAGCAGCTGCAGTGCTTCACTTGCTCTCCTTTGCTTAACAAGACCATCAACAATCGTCCCATAAGTTACATCATTAGGACGACAATTGTTCGAGACCATCTGCTCTAGAAGAGAAATCGCCTTATCCAACTTACCCTTGAGACAAAGACCATGAACAAGGGTGTTATACGTAACTTCATTCGGAACACAACCTTTCAGAAACATGTTATCCACGATCTTCGCCACACGAGCCATATCACCTTTCTTGCAAAGCCCATTGATCAGCACATTATACGTAACAGAGCTCGGAAAAGACCCATCCACCTGCATCTCATCCAACAACGACACCGCCTCATTGATCCTCCCCTCCTTACACAACCCATCCATCAGCGTCCCATAAGTGAACGCATCAGGAACACACTTCTTCCCCTGCATATCCCTCATCATCTCGATTGCTCTATCAACCAACCCTGACCTACACATTGCCTTGATAACTAAATTAAACGTCAACACATTTGGCACAACCCTTTTGCTCCTAAAACAATCCCAATAAAACTCCCCCGCCCTCCCATACCCCCCCGCCCCGACAATCACATTCAACACCGAATTAAACGACCTAACCCCTCCCCTACACCCAAACTCCCTTTCCATCCTATCATACAACCTCACCGCCTCGTCCCCCATCTTTGTTCTCCCATACGCCCTAAACACGAATATAAAACTCTTCTCCCTAATCACCCTCCCTTCCCTCCTCATCCTCCCCATTACCCTCTCAATCTCCCTAAACTCCCCTCTACTCGCCAAGTCTTCAATCATCGACCCAAAGCTCGAATCGCCTATGCGGTAACTACCCATTTGCTTACTCCTCCTAAACATCTCATCCCTTATTGGTGGTGCCCCCGAATCGCCTATTCGATAACCGCCCATTTGCCTACTTCCTCTAAACATTTCATCCCTCATCGGCGGCTCCAAATCGAACCCTTTTGAATCGACTACTCGACAACTACCCATTTTCTTACTTCCCCTGAATATCTCATCCCTGATTGCCGGCTCCGATTCAAACCCTTTATCGTCCTCGGCGTCGCGGTGTTGAACTTGAACTTGATGGGAAGAAGAGGAGGAGGAGGAGAGCCAGCGGCGGGTGATGATGAGCTCAGATGGGATTGGATGGAGCCGTGAAATGAGGATAGTTGGGGTTGATTTGGTGATGATGCGCATCACTTTGGGAGGCGAGGTTGGACGGTGGGGTGCGAGCTAAATGCTGCAGCATGAGGGATTAGGGTTTCTGAGCGAGCACCGGTGATGGATTCAGGCGGAGTTTGGTTGCCGGCGGCGGAGGTGCGGAGGCTGTCACAAGTGCGCTCAGTTTTTGTTGTCGAGCTAGTGAAGATTGTGTGATAGTACTCGTTATCGTATATTCATGGGTGCTTTCTCAAACTCAAATGTGATACTTTTTTCCAATCCTTCAACCGAAATATGGAGAAACTAGTTCTCCATGGAAACAACAATTCTTTTTTTAACATACATGGCTAGAAGAGCTTCCATAATATTGGTAAATTATTACTGCCACACAAGAGAAATGCTCCCAACTCAACCTAGCTCTTTTATTAATAAAACAGTTAGAACTCAAACAGTAAGGCTTGTTGGAATAGTTTCATTCCCTGACTGGTTAACCAAGATAATGAATTCTACTAGAAGATCAAACAAGTCTCCACCACCAACTTAGGTGCTCCCGTCACGAGAAGAAAAACAAAAATAAAATTTTCCTAGATAAGATTCATTCCACGTTTCAAATACGAGTTATGAGATATAACAACCTTCTCATGAAGAGGGGAAGTGGCTTTATCCATATGCACAACAAGTATACGCTTCCCATCTTCTTTGATGATACGTTTACAGTGTCATGAACTTGTTCAGCATTATTCACTACACATACATAAGGCCACAAAGGAAAACACACTCTTGGTCACAAGTTATTAGAGGATTCTAGTCATAGTCGTAGCGATTTCAACTCAAGCTGCAGCCTCAGCAGAAAGAAGACAACCTTTTGATAATATAGACCGGGTCTCCGATCCGAATACCCTTCCCTCTCCCTCCATCTATCGAGCCCTTGCACACCATGTTCTGCCCAAAATAAACCTAAAGGAACAGACCACAAGATATTTAAGCCTGATTCTTTCTCACCCAGAAGAATTACTCAATCCCATAAAGCAAATAGACATATGCACCTGTCCTTGGGGTTTCTTATGTGGAAGGAGGACTTTATCCGATCGGAATGTTTTAAGAGCTTCAGTCGGCTCAATACCTGCAATCCCAGTTTCTTGGCTGATAGAGGGTACCTGAAAGCACAGAGTGACTGCACTGTCTGTAGTCTACTTGAGGCACCATTTAAATAGTAACCTGGAATTCCTAGTCCCGGAACGCTATCAGGTTTCTCTTAAGGAAACTTTTTTTGCTTCTTGAAAAAAAGGAAAATCAAAGGGAAATGACTCACCAATCAAGATGGAATTCAGAAGTTTTTACCTTACATCGTGCGCATAACTTGACACCATAAAAGGTGAGTTTATTAACGTTAATCTCCTTCCATAGATCTTCTGAAAAGGGTTCACAGCCATCTACCAGAATGCTGAAGGAAGAGAACCATGGTAATTCTGTATTCTTCAAGCGATTAAAAGTTAACAGGATTCTACATGCCATATGAAAGTTGCCATAAAATAGTTCCCTGAGAATATTTTGTGGTATGTTGGTTCAATGTGCGTACGCTATCCGTGAGTGTTTCTAATACATGGTACATAAGAGAGTTACAAAACCCACTAATTATGTGTATTCATAAAAAAGTAAGGATTCGACACCGGAAACTTGAAATAATGATTGTAGAAATTGAGAATACGTACTTGGGCCTAAAGCGATTAATGGGAATCGGCTCTTTGAGCATTTTGTTCACTGCATCCAATGATCCCTGCACATCCCATCCCATGAACAGGATATAGTTCTGAGAATCCGCCCAACACATATAAGGAAACTATGTCCCAACTTTGCACTTGACTCACCTGTGATCCGAGAACATGGTTCTGTACCCACGTGCATAGTCTGGATCCGTGGATCTAGTCACAAAATCTGCTTTGATAGCAGCATATACAGGTAACAAATTTTAGGTAAATCAAGTGCTAATAATGCAGAGAAAAAGGCATGTATAGCATTTAGTCCTTCTTCAGGTCTCTTAACTTCTAATGAGACATACCAGTACTTCCTAATTCCACCAAAAAACAAATATCTGAAGCTAAGATTACCAGCATCAAATCGCACCAGGCGACTAGGTTTCCCAATGTAAGTTGAGAACCATTCTGCTGCTTCAGATCCTTCATCTAAAGCAGATCCACTCCAATTCCACACAGAGACACTGTCAACCTTCTCACCTCGCCTCGTCAAAGGGACCTTCAGTGCATTCATCCCAGGAGCTCTTATCACTGCAAATAGCGACAATATGGTTGCAAACCCAATAGTATATCAATCAAGACTTGATCAAGACATATGTGCTGAGAGTGAAAAGCGTGGTTCATTGGTGCACGGTGCACCATATTCCTCTAACTTAGGAGACAAAGAATAATGAAGAAAGTACATCAACCATAACCAGAACTCCACATGATGACTTCGTTACAGAAAAATTTGGAATACATGAAAGTATTAAAAGGGCATATGACTTCAAAAAAATTGTTCATATGATCGTTCATACTAGTTCGCTATCTTCAGATAACTTGTCCTAGACCACCCCCAAGGAATTTACTGTTTTTTTGAAGAAGTCAAAGCTGCTAAAAAACATCATATGAGATTATTCCCAGTAAAAGGTAAAAAGTAAAGGTTTGGCAAATCTAAACTCAAGAGTCAAGCCCCCTATGCTCCAAATATGATGAATGCAAGAGTTCATCTAAAAGGAGGAGGATGTGCAGAAGCAACCCTAAGCTCAATCTCATCATAAAAGTTCAAAATATTATTCGGATCTCGACTCATCCCCACAAGACTATCTCTTTTCAACTTGAAGCGTGAACAATACCGTAACCATCCTGTACCAAGTTCAAACACTAAAAGGGTCGCAATACACGAAATTATTGCATCATTTTACGCCCCATTCAATATAACTCTGAAGAATTAACTTCATTATAACGGAGGTTCATTATGTCATTGTATATTTTTCTCATTCAAAGATGCACACAACAAACTCAAGAACATCCAACTAATCTAGAACATTGAGTTCAAATACAGAACCCCAATAATCTGAATCATTACCCAAATAGGAAGTTGCCGAAGATACCCATTCCTCAGAGAAAGCCCCATTGGGAAGCTCAACCTCAACCAGAGCAAGCTTGGGAACAACCCTTTGAGTATACATCCTCCCATTTGAATTCACAATCAACCATTGCCTATCCCATCTAAACCCTGCACCAAAAATAACCCCAAGAGAAAAAAAACAAGACAAACAAAACAGTAAAAAGTGAACCCCTCAAAATCATGAATAATCATGAGAGCATTCAACTGGGTAAGAGCTCGATTAATCATAGGTTACCTGTGGTGCTGATGCGTGCTTGAGGGAGTGAGATACCTCGACATGATTTGATTGGGTATATGAAGATGGATTTCACCCTTGCACGTGCTTCACCCATATCAGGTTTGTGTGTGTGTGTATGCGTGAGATTTCTAAATATTTCTGCTAGTATCAGACAATGGACCTTGGCTCATGTTCCAGTGATAAATGATAAACGAATGATTATTATATTTTGATTATAGGATTTGTTTGTTAGCTTTATCAGGAGGAAAGAGACGAGGTAAAGGGACGTCAACGGGAACCTTAGTGAAAAGCAAAACACACATCAAATGACTATAGATATGATATGTTTACTGTGGGATGATGATGATGCTTAAAGAGTAATAGTCATATCAATTAATGTTTTCATTTCTAGAGCACAATCTATTCACTAACAACGTGAATGCTCGCAGGTCTACCGATGATGGAATAAAACTCTTTTTATAGATGGGAATAGAACTTCACAATAAAGAGGACTAAGAGCTGATAAACTCTTCTAGAAAGAATACAGTGGAGGTCCTTTTCTGTCATATTATACTAGATTACCAAATTCATTGATAAAAATCCGGAAGTTCATGAATTTCACCTCCTATAATAATTTCCTATTGCTATCTATCTTCTAGATTTTTATATATTAGATTGCATACACTTTATTAACTTTTAAACCACAAGAATCCAAGATCATAATCATTAATCAATCATAGGGTACAAAGCAACCAAAAGATGAATCAAACCAAAAAGCCACCAAGGTTGTTGCAGTTTGTTCTTCTGCCTGGGTGATCGGCAGATTCCTGAGACATTAAGGCATCCATTGTATGATATTTAGTTGCTGAACCGGTTGTTGCAGTTTGTTCTTCTGCCTGGGTGATCGGCAGATTCCTGAGACATTAAGACATCCATTGTATGATATTTAGTTGCTGAACCGAAAGTAAACATGGAATATTCATTGGCTAGAGGATAAAAAGTGTGTATGATGCTGCTAAAATTATTGAAGGACCTGTGAATAGTGCGGATATAATCCTATCTTCGTATAAAGGAAACGGAATGGTACTACGAGACTAAAATTATGGAGCTTTCATCATGTCCGATCCGTATTATACAGAGAAAGAAAGCACCGTTTAGACTAAATCTGTTCCACATAATGATACAAAAATCTCTGTGGTTCTGCAGCCCTAAATTTACTAGATACTTCTGTGCATGTATCATATGTGTAAGTGAATGTGAAACAAGGCTGGCTTCGTATTATCAACAGCTCTGGCTGCCAAACTTCGACTGGTGAGATGGTATGAGAATATAAATCCAAACGACGTCTAAAGATTATTGACAACCGCAAGCCTGTTGAATCTGAAGTTCACTTCTGTCATGAAAAGTGAGCTGAAGCAGCTTAAAGATGAGTCCGTATCAGCTTTGTCTCACACAGAAGAACCGAATCGAAGAGGCTCTGCTGCTTCCCTGTGGACTTCTACGTCTCTGGTTTGGTTGTCAAGAGGCATGTATTGCGACATAATAGCCATGATCTCGGAGTCCATGTACGACTACAATGAAACAAAAATATTTATGAACCGTGTCAAATTTATTTTAATTTAGAGGGAACATAATAACAATGAGAACTAACACAGATCATATTTCAGGAAAGTGCTAGTAATTCGCTTCTTCAGAGGACTTACCCGCAGTCTGTACTTATAGAATATATAGCCAGCTGCACCGGCCCCAACCACAACCACCAGGACCAACACTGAGATAAACCATGAAAACTTCGACGAACTTCTCTCTGCAGACAGGATACACAAGGTCAACTTCAGATATAGGTCACTGTAAGTCTTTATACATCCTTTAGGAGCAGATACAGTCATTTAGAATACCACTCTTTTAAATTTCCAACCCGGACCAACACTATAATTTCTGAATGCTGAACAAGATCATAAATTGCCGAAGTGACATTGATCAAAGACTCCTATCATTAAGAAAAAATGGAATACACTTCGGAAAAAATTGACTATCATAATCTGTGAAGCGAATATAAAATAATACAAATCATGAAATTTTCTCCCTAGAGGTTGTTTCTTGATATTCTCATAGTCGAACACCCCACCTCATGGCTAGATAATGGAACGATTTATCGCTGAACCAATTCTTCTTCACAATATGGATATATCAAGAAATAATGCAAAATTTAAAAAGTGTCCAAAGAGTAGGAGATAGTAATATCTGAATGCAAACAGCTTACCGATACAACTGTCCTGCTCTTTTATATAGAGACGGTCTCCGCCACACTTGCACTCATATGAGCCCCATGTGTTCCTACAAGAGCAGGTGCTGCACTGGCAAACTTTGCCTTCCTTACACTCGTCGATCTCTGAAAACAAACGGCAAAGCCGAAGCTGTAAATTGCTATTTCTAGAACAATACAGAGTCTGTATTGGGCAGACCATCCAAAACCAAGAAAAAGCACCTTGACAAGTGTGTCCATCACCAGTGAAACCTTGGGGGCATTGGCATCCCGTTGACGAAGATTCCTGCATCAGATAGCCACGTTCTGGTTAGATGCACTACTCAAAAGAGAAGGATAACAAAAGAATCCTAGATGGGAGTAAACTTAGTAAGGGAATAGAACTACAGACTGAGCAAGCGGAGAATGTTATCCTGTTCCTAGTTTCCGACCAGCAACCACCATTGTTTAACATGCAGCGTCCAGGTCCCATAGCTGAAACCAAAAAAGGCATTTGAACAAAACAGCGAAATAGAAACGTAATATGTCATACTACTAAAGTACAAACAGCAAAAGTAACTGGTGCAGCTGCAAGCACCGAGAGCATGTTAGGTTGGACTCACATTATGACTTCTAACTTATGCTTAATACTCACATTAAGTAATTGATAGTGTGTATGGTATGGCTGGTGATTTTCTGAAATAAAGGGATCATGACTTATGGCTTTTATATGGACCCACGAGTTGCTTTGATAGTGATGAGTTAAGTTCCGGAAACATGCCCTAGCAAAACAGGCTCAAGCCTATTTGATCAACGTATAATCCTTGAAAAACTGGCCCTGATAAAAGGCACTTCAAGAAAACTGAATTGCATTACCTTCACAAGTAGTATAACCATCTCCTTGATACTGAACACCTTGGACAATCGGGCATTGACAAACTCTTCCCCTGAAGGTATCCTGCATATATCAGATCCAATGTTAGTGAGCTTCGAAAGCTGAGCATATGTGAGAAAACAACAATAATGGAAACAAAGAGAAGAAAACGTTATAAGTTATAGCGGTACGTTAGCTTCAAGTCTTACCTTGCAGGCAGTGGCATCAGCCTTCAGATCTTGCCAGCAACCACCATTATTCACAAGGCACTCATCGGTTTCAATATCTGTAGGCAATTCACAGGTTAAAATCGACCGTTAAAATATCGAGATTAGATGGAGGATTCAATTTGAATGCCTAACGCAGGCAAGGAAATGAGACTTACCAGTGCTTAAACAGATCGGGGGATCCCATGTCTCCTTGAATCCAGCACATATGGCCTTTAAAACAGTTGTTCTCTCCAAATTGCCTTCATAACAAGATTAGAAACAACTTAGTCATTATGACAACAAAATTGTAATACTCCGCTTAGTATGAGCAATCAAAAGCAGTTTAGTCTGCGAGTCACCATAATCTAATTTCAAAGTACAGAACCAAGCACCTGACGAATTCCATATCTTAGTTAAGGCTTAAAATCATAAAACATGTTCGCTTTACAGTCACTCATCACAACATAGATTGACTGATGATCGCTAAAAAGGTGCGAATTTGACAAACGGGGGGCGTAGACAAACCTCGATACTGCACATTATTGATCACAAGTGTGGGCAAGATGGTTACATCACCACGAGAACCTTTACCAACCTGCATTTACAGAAGGATAATATCAAACATACATGCAAGAAGATACCGACAAAATTCTAATAAAATCACATTTGATATGATAAATATGAAACTTGAAGAAAGCTTCACAGGAATTTCTAAAATTGGTTGCATTACTCTCAGGTACATCCAATCGCGGGCGATGATGAAAAGCTACCATACTGAAAAACATAGGACAGGCGCGCATACACACCTGTGCTTCCTGTTCACTTTTTAGAACTGGATTCTCCGTATCAGCTTCTAGATCTCCCATGCATTCCGTGACTTTATCA